>ML836682.1:26647-46709 GCA_009831015.1 Picea engelmannii | reverse complement strand
CATGTGCATGTTGGTTATTGCATGTGCATGTGGGTTATTGCATGTGCATGTTGGTTATTACATGTGCATGTTGGTTATTGCATGTGCATGTTGCATATTTATGGTTTTTACAGCATATAAAGGACGCATGCAAAAGTAAAGAACATCAACTGCTCAATATCATGTATTATACGGTTCAAGCATGGAAATACAATAGCCTACCGGAAATATAGAATATAAACGTATGCTAGATCTCATGGATCATCACTGGAATACAAGTAAATAGCATAAAAATACCCATTATCAAAAGATGATAGAAGATCTGATGCATGCATGGATAGATCGACAAATATGCGATTCCGGAGAAGTACGGTAACCGCTACCAGCTGGAAAACTCGTCCGGAAGAATGGACCGTCAGGATGCGCTAGAAACTACTCCAATAGAAGCACCCTGGCCTCTAGATTGAAATGGATGAGTGTCGGATCTCAGATCTGGTCTCTGAGGCACTGGATCTGGACCCCTGGGGGGTTTGCGCACCTCCTGGGACACTGGATGTGCCCCAAAGGATTCCACCAACGGAATCTAATGCTATATGGCTCAAAACGATCGTCTCGCCAAAGGCGGAACTGGGTCGGAAGTAATTGCTCGGATCTGCTCTGATACTCTGCATGCAACCCCAAATGTCTGTCCGGAAGAGCTACGCCCTAAATGGCTAGATGAGGCAATATGCAAGATTCCACCGTCAGAATCCGACAATAGATGGCTCAATAGAAGCGCCCTGGCTGGATCTCAAATGGGTTGGAAGGAAACTGCAATCTCGACTCGGATTTCGTGTAGCTCTCCAAACCCTCAAACTGACTTGCACCCTCACTGGCTGAGTTGTGCACTCTGCAATGGATACTCCTGAAAAGTACGGTGAAATACCTGGATGGTATCTCCGATGGGCTAGGGTGTGTTTCTCAACACCGAAACTGATCAATGGTGGTGGTTTCCTCCAGAAATCCACAAAACAATAAGGTCGGCTCTTTTCCTCGTCTGGGAACTCTCAACATCAAATCATAATAATGCATGATGAGAAATTAGGTCAAATTCCTCCCTTTATACCTTTCCCAATCTAATTCACCATTGACCTCACTTAAGCTAGGCACTTTTCCTCCTAAGGTGAATAATTAATTAATTAAGTCCCCCTTTAGCACCTTTTCATTTTAATTCTTCCTAGACTTAGGCTTAAGTGACTTTTCCTAAGTATTTTGGCTTAATTCATCATTTAGCCATCAATTCCTCCTTATTTCTCCATCTTGTTCCCTGTTTGTGCCTGACTATAATCTACGGGAACACATAGACTACTAAGTCACTCCCTGCTAGCCTACTCTTGGGAACGGGACATCACATTCCCCCCCCAATTACCAAGTAACTATTGGGTGCTCAAGAAGTAAGGCAACGAGGCCCACCCTAGCTCCATAGATCAGTCCTAAGATAAGAGTACTCTTGGAAAAGGACACCGCGCGCCACGAGACCATCCCCGACCTAGCACCTTTTTGTTGCTTCCTCCGACCCCATTTTAAATGTCGAATATGGTTGGCAAAGGTGTCCTATTAGGTCTAATAAGTTATTAAGACTATGAGCTGAGTATTTTAAAGTGTTTGAGTGCTTAAAGCTTGCTCAAAAAAGGGTGCCAAATGGGCCAAAAACTGAAATTGCAAGTTATGAAGATTGAAGCTCTTAAATGTGAAATTATTGCATGTGAGACGTTAAGAACTTGAAATAACTTGCATAATTGAAAAACGATTATTTAAACCATTAATATGCCCATGTTTGCATGCATATGTGAAAGATAAATATTTAAGAAATTATAGCTTGCATGCAAAATAATGACGAAAAAGCAAAAGATTTACTCATGCCTCCACAAGCCTAAACTAGCATTGGTTGTGTGAGATCTACTCTAGATAATTTTAGCTTTAAGCATGCATGTAAGATACCACAACTAGTCTAGCCAAACAATGAAAGGAAAACAGAAAAGAAACTCAACTAAAGCTGGAAAACAAAAACTGCAATGAAAGAGAAGGCAAGCCACTTGGGTACCCTCCTTTGGGCTTGCTTACAATGCTTTAGATAGAAAAGAAAAAAAGGATAGAGTTACCACTTTGAAAGGAGGTCCTTGGAGGTGTGTTGTGACTGAAAACGGACAGCATGCACTCTTGACCTGGGGAGAACCTGCAAAAATCAACAAGCTATTGCTTGCTGATTTTGCTGCAACACACTCAACAAAAGTTAAGAAAAATATGTTTTGCAACATAAAATTTCCACATATAAAAACCAGAAAATTAAAAGAATGTATTGACCTATCTAAGATTGTTAGCAACCAAAATCTGAATGAAGAGATGACAGAAAATGAAATGGAAATAGAAAAGATTATGAAGTTTTTATGAGCAGTGAAGGTAGATTCTTGCTCGAATCTATCCAAAAGATGCTCTTGAGGCAACCTGCAAACCTTGAACCAAATGTAGAAAATAGATGATATCTTGCATGCACTAATAACACAACATAGTTTATATTACTAGCATATACAAAACATATAGATGAGCAACTACACTATTGCTACACCTAGCCAAGTAAACTAATTTACCCAAACAACTATTCAATATTTCACAACAGGGTTCAAAGAGCAATTTCATCTCACAATAGATTGGAACACTAAGACCAAGTCCCGTACTCCACAATTCCTCCAAAGATCTTTTTTATTTCCAAAGGGAAAAGGTTGTAGCAACAAAGTTGCTCCAGTCTCTTCAAGAACAAGTGAAATGAAGCAAGATGACAATGAGAGAGAGAGAGAGAGGAATGGTGAGAAAATAGTAGCATAACAATTGTAGCGCACCTTTTCTGCTACTAAGGTTTAATCGCTCTTAAAAGAAGACTATAACACCACTTTGTACATAACTCATACAGATGTTATTTAACCCACACACATTTAAACAATAAACACATTCAACACAGAGTATTCATATGAATTACTGCCATAATCAGCAAGCAATTAGCTTTTCATATTAATTCATATACACAGCGGAAATCATGATACATAAGCAGCAGAGTCATGCAAAACATGATTAAAACATAATCAGATACTTATTTTTTAACAGTGGTAGAATCCACCAACCAAGTGCAGGCCTTCCACAAACCTCCCAGCCTTAGACCACACTGCTCATCAGCTCAGCAGTGGGTCACCCCCGAGCTGGGACTAAGCTCCACCCCGAGACAAGGAAATCTAGGCTAGGCTGAGGTTACAAGGAAAAAAACACACAACCACAAGGAAGGGATTCTCTCCCAGGAACCTCCCACGCTCACTGTCCACAGATCCTCCTTTCCCACATGCCTGTTCCACCCCAGGAGAATACACCTTCTCTGTCACCTGGACAGTCCTTCGGCTGCTAATCTCCCTTACCTTGGGTTACAGGAATAGGCCGGATCGGAAGTCTCCGGGCTCTATGGCAGCTACAAGGTTCCTTCCAGGAGTTCTCTCCTTCCTCTACGCACTCTCTCACCTGGAGGGAGTCGCTCACAAGACAACTAGCCACACACACAGTCCAGTACTGCGTAGCCTCAACAATCCCACGGGGAAAACAGACACAGGCTCAATCGCCACTAGTTCAGCAATCACAGAATGGTCTCACGGTCACAGCTTCGGAACAGGGAATGCTCACACAGGTTTTCTCAGAGCCAGACACAGCCTTCTCAAATCGCAGGGACGCTCCAATGTTCTCTACAGGAGTCAGGTTGGTCGTACTATCCAGGCTCCGTATGCGTTCAGACCATCGGGTAGAATGGAGGAGGAACCCTTCTCATGGCTCACCCTAGCCGTTTATTCGCATGCGTCAGGGTTGACACTTGTCACCCATGGAACTGCATGCGTTCCACCAGCACGCATCACCCTTGTACATCCTCTCTTGCCAAAACTTAGGATAAAACATAAATGGACATGTCTCTTTGAGATAATATTAAAATATTATTCCCAGGCTTAAGCCCCCTAGGCTTAGCCCCCAGGCTTAGCCCCCAGGCTCAACACTTAGCCCCTTTCCCACCTTCCAGCCCCTAATTCCTTGCCCCCTCTGTGGATGCTCAGTCCCCCTTCACTCATTCATCGTGGTCGGTCTGCACCTGGCGGTGTTTATATTTTATTAATTGTTCTCCATGATTACATATACAACAGCAGGCTCCTGGCCTTCAACACTTAGGCTCCCAGGCCTAACAAACACATAAGCCTCCAGCTTATAAGAACTTGGCTCACCAGCCTATAAAACATAATTACAATTTCTTTCAGAACATGGTTTGCAACGGGGCTCGACCTTGGGGACACTACAACAATACTCTGAAGAATGGTGAGGAATTAGTGAGGGAAGGGTTTCTTTTATAGCATGAGAGGCCGAAGAGACCCCTCTTAGATCTTTGACAAATGTCAAGATCCAAGCCAAGAGAACTCCAATCAAAGAAAGCGCATGGATTTTAGGGTATGAGAGAGTTTAGAAGGTAGGATGAGATGGAGGGTGAGTTGGCCATCTAAGTGAGGCGCATTGGCCAAGAGAGAGGCCCACGCACTAGCCTTAAAGCTAGTTTCCACTTTTTCCAAAGGGAGAGGGCACAACTTCCAATGAGGGTGTGAGGTAAGTGGAGACGTGTGGAGGAGTGTGTTAGACACACTCTCAAGTGAGAAATGGAAAGTCTAGGAGGGGTGCACCTCATGAGGAGAGGCCCATAACTTAGTTACAAGAGAGTTACTAACTCACACGTGGGAGGGGGACGCAATCCCCAAGGGGGGCGCAAATCCCAAGGAAGATTTAATTAAAAGGTGAGTTAGGAGGTGTGTGTAAATGTTAGGAAAGGGGTTTGGTAGGTTAGGGGGTCTCTCCCAATCATTATTCATCTTTACTTTACCTCAATTGATCAATTATTACAAAATTGACATTTTCCCATGTCTTGGGTTTAGCAATTAAAACTGTTTTTATCTAACGAAGACTCCTATGTGGACAAAACCCTAGCAAAACTTGTCCGACTGAGTTGAAGCTTGGTACAAGGGTGTAGGGAGTCTCATTTTCTTTTGAGCACAAATACCCCTATCAAAAGCCCAGGGACCTAGTTTTTACATTATTTATCAAAAATTAATTAATTAAATTTCCAGCCTTAGGAAATTTTAATTAATTTTAATTAATTAAAAAAAACCTATCTAGACTCGACGAAATTCTGCGAAACTTTTTGAGTTGTCTTACATGGTCATTTACATCATTCCTTAACACTAGATACTAGAGGGTGACTTCATTAGAACGCCTTTCACCACTTTGGAGGATTTATTAATAGTGGGAGTGAAAAACTCAAGGGAAATTAATAAGGCTGGTTAGGCCAAATTAATATCCTAAGGATAAAAAACACTCAGTGAAAGGAACTCTCCCGATGAAGAAATCCTAAGGTAACTGACCTAACTATGATCCATGCAGACCTATTACATCATTAACCCACGCAGGGGTGCAGAAATTTCGTTTACAAAAATGTGTGCTGGAGCAAAAATTGCCTCGTAGAACCAAATAGTCTCTAACTTGTTTGCATCTGATGATGCATATCTTCATGGTAAATGGAGTTGACCCCCTAGTTGAATAGGTTGTCAACATGTATCATACTTCTAGTTTATTTCTTTATTGTATTCTGGCTAAGATCCACTTAGATCTAATCTAGCCGAGTGATTCTCTATTTCATCCATATACAACATTGTAACCAACAGAAAACTCATAATATATGATTTACAGTATTTGTCTCATTCTCTATCTGTATGCTTATTCATATGTTGTTAAACAACTTATTTATCTACACACACATGCAAAAGCACAAAGCATGTTAAACCCAACAGCTTAAACGCATCTAGAAACCCCTAGTGTATTAGATCAGACAGTAGACACAACAGAGTAGCATCTTTTCCTAGACTAGTCGGATCTGGGATATTACAGTGGTATCAGAGCTTTAGTCCTACCAGCCTCTGACTAAAGACAATGAGTTCAACAGGTGAACCAAAGGGTTGTGAGCACGTAGGTGACGAGTATGTCACTTACAACAGACATAGGGAGAGGAGACCTAGACCATATTTCCCCCCCTTTCCTCCCAGTTTAGAGGAAGAAGAAGAGATGCACGGGGAAGCAAAGAGAAGGGAAAAGCATGAGGCAGAGCATGAGGTAGAGAGGATGATGCGAGGCATGTATGAGAGGCCAGAGGGCAGTGGCAAGGCGCCCATGGACCCAGATGCAGCTTTCATGTAGGTTATCAGCAATTTGGTGGTCAGTCAGCAGGCTAGGACTCGGTCCTTGGCACAAATGGCTGGTAGATTGGATGTAGTGAGCACACCGGGCACACAAGCCCCACATGTAGCACAGGGGAACTTAGGGGCAGGCAGTAGAACCCATTCACCTACTCGCACATACACTTCTTCGAGTAGGATTCCCAGGCCATTGTTCCCAACTTTCCAGAGGACACCCCCAACAACAACAAAATAGCCGATAGCATAGAGGCAACCCTCTCAGGTAGAGGACATTGCAGAGTACAGGAGGGAGTATGCAACATTGGGCCGTGACTTCCATCAGGACATGACCTTGGTCGAGTACTGTGGACTCAGACTCAGGAACCTCCTCAGAGAGCCTCATAGAGGAGGACAACAACAACAACAGGGGCATAACATGGATTTCATCCGTAAAGTTGGTAAACTCACCATACCTTCTTTTGACGGATCGTCCAATTGCACTGCTAGAGCTTGGGTACAAAAGCTAGACACGTACTACAAGCTCAACCAGATGACAGAGACAGAGGCTATCAATTTCTCTACCCTACACTTGGAGGGTGAGGTACATGAGTGGTGGCATCATGGACTGGTGACATTGGGTCACAGTCACATCACTTCCTACAGGGAGTTCACAGAGACTCATGGACATATTTGACAGGAGGGATCCAAAGAACCATTTCAGGGATCTAGCCCAGTTGAGACAAACTGGCATAGCAGAGGCATTCATCATAAAGTTTTAGTGGGTAGCAATGGCAATGACAGATATCTCAGAGGCCAGGTTGATTATGTTGTTCACAGAGGGGCTCACAATACCCTTGAGAGGATGGGTGAAGGCATACAAGCCTCACACCTTGCAGGATTCCATCTTACGCACTTGAGATCTAGCAAACTCAGCGCTGAAGACTAAACCCTTTTCCAAACCCTTCATACCACAGAGGGACCGAGACAGGAAGCCATTCCAGAGTGAGTGGAAGGGCAAGGAGAAGTTGGATGATGAGATGAGGCAAGAGCTTATGAGGAAGAAGCTCCGCTTCACCTGCAAGGACCCTTGGGTCACAGGCCATAGGTGCATGGGCAAGGGAGAGATCCATTATATTGAGGTGGCAACAGATAGTGTGGATAGTGAGGAGGAACAAGATAGTGGATCCATTTTCTAAGAGGAGGATAGTGGATTCCCAGGTATGACACCCTCCGGATCAGAGGGACTATTGAGGGACAGCGAGCAATTTCCCTGATAGATGGTGGGGCCACCCACAACTTCATTGATGCTTCATTGGTGTCGAGGCGGGCACTTTAGACAGAGGATTTTGAGGGGTTTGACGTTGTAGTAGCAGATGGCCCCATTGTGGAGTGTCTAGATAGAGTCTCGGACTTAGAGATTAAGTTAGGTAACTACACCATGAGAGACACATTTTATGTAGTTGACCTATCTGACACAGATGTGGTGTCGGGAGTCCAGTGGTTGATCACCTTGGGCAAGATCACCACCAACTACCAAGCCTTGGAGATGGGGTTCAGAGACTGTGAGGGGAAGAGGATTGTGCTGAGAGGCATGTCGACTAAGGCACCCAAGACAGTTTCGGCCAAGAGGATGGAGAGGATCTTCAGGCATGGGGAGGTAGCGTATGCTACAGAGTGCTTGATCACTACACAAAGGGATTCAGATGGTCAACAATAGTATCAAACTGAAATTAGGACCTTGTTGGGGTGGCATCAACAGGTTTTTGGTTCGATTCCACCAAGGAGACCACCTGACAGGGGGTTTGAGCACACCATTGAGTTGGAGGAGGGGGCTAAAACCATGATCACAACACCCTATCGTCATCCTCGGAGGTTCAAGGATAAGATAGAGAAAGCAATTAAGGGATTGCTAGCGATGGGACACATCAGACCTAGCAGCAGTCCAAATTTCAACATGTTTGAAAAATTCGCCTTGAGGTGTGCATCTACAGATGTCTAAAATATTCTCAATCCTAGAGATAAAGGCCTTGTTGATTCCCCTGCTTGTGCCTTTAGAATAGTCAATGAGTAAGCTGCATTAAATCAGTTCTATACAGGCCCTAAAATGTGATCAAATCAGTCTTGTGAATACCAAAAACTACAATCACCAGCAAAGCAGGCATAGCAATGAACAATTCCATCTCAAACAAGCATACGTATATGGCTTCAAAGGAATGATACAAAATTTGTATTGTTTTGTTTCTGGATCGTTATCCCACCTAGATACCGAAACTAGTTCAAAACTTACCTATAACTTATAGAGTAACTCCAGAGGCATCTCCAAGTATACATGAATCACTTGAACGACCATAAAACGGACCTTTGCCTTGGAGATGATGTGTTTTATTATTACTGTGTAACAAATTATATTGTGGAAGCTTGGTATTTCAGAATTGAGTATTATAGGAATTAAACAGGTGGACCAATTATCTATGTTTCTTCATCATAATAAATCTCACATATGCAAAGGTGCAGGTTATTCAATCCTTGAATAAAAGAAAATTGCTATCTTTACAAAAAAAAATCAGGTTCTACCGGAACAACAGAAAATAAATGAATATCTAATAGTTTACTAGTTCTAACTACTAACTGAGAAAAGCATGGCATTCACATTGTAGATTTCAAACTCTGAAATATAGAGGGCATGGATAATGCCCTGCAAAATTAAGACCTAAAAGGAATTAATCATAGACCACAATGAAAATCTCTTCATAAAACTATAGTAGAAAAGTGTGCAAATCAAAACAGAGAAATAGGTTTACAAGGACACCACAAATAAGATTAACTTTCACACAGGCCTGAAAATTAAACAGTAAACTATTATCTCATCTTGCTACTGTTTCCATACAGCAGTGCTATTCAGGAAAATCCAGTTATCTAGCTTTATAGATGTTCCTGTTCAGAAATCTAAACGAAGTAATCAAAGCCATCACAATGGAAACATCATATCAAACGGAAATATCCTATCGACAGTGTTGCTTAAAGCCACTTCAAAAAGGTTCTTCCTTGATGAGACTTTCAGATTCATTTGCAAATTACACAGGGAATAGAAAAAACAACTAAAGAAAATGTCACCTTAGTGTGGCATGAAAGATAACTTTCTCCCCAACCACCAGAAGGAAGCTGCTTTGAAAGAAGGAATTCGCAAGCTTTACGAATACTTGAAGAGTTTTGGTAAGTTTTGCCAACAGCCCCTAAGCCCAGAATACCAAACCACGTACCATATGTGAAGCAGACTCCCCACGAACCATACCTGAGAGAAGAATGTTCCACTGACATGAAATTGTTTTCACATCCAGTTTCGAAATTGCTTAATACAATTACCTAGTCGTAGAAATTGAATTAAAATTTGAAAATTTTAGCCAGTTCCTACTTTATCACTCGAACTCCTGATGATCTAAAAGCATGTTTATGAATATTCCACCTCAACAGTTAGAAAATTTAGAAAAGTGCGCAGGGGATAAACAAAAGCACATCGTTTTCATAAACCAGAAAAAAAATGAAGTCAAACTTATTATGTCCACTAACAACCACTAATGGCTAATGGGATTTCATGATTACTACATATATAACCACAGACAAGGAAGTTTGCATGCACAGATTCGTAAACACGAGAGTGGAGATAATATGAAATATTGCATTAACACTACGGCGAATATAAATCACAGGGACCACAAGATCGGATGTCCATGTAAGACTTACATATTAGACTCTCAATTATATCATCTCTCATTAGATCATTTATAGCACCTTATACACTTATGGTAGTTTAACCACCTAACGCTTGGAGTATATGGAATTTGTGCTTTGCACACCTAACACTTGCAATGTATGGACTATGAAATTTACGCTTTTGCACTAGCCATGCATGAACCTATCATATATATTTTTTTGCACCATGCAATATCTATACACAAAACCCACCTTAGCACAACACAAGGAATCCTACACACTTATGTGGTGAACTCACCCGTGCTAAAGTCCCTCTCTTTGAGTGTCCCTCCTATGGTTTGAATAGATGATTTCAAGTACCCTAGCCTAGTCTTAGGATCTCATTTGACTAGTCTCGGGCCATTAGGAGGTCCCCTGTGGTCTTTCTTTTGGTCTTATGCCTTGGTGGATGACCTTTGGCCACATGTGCCCCCATTTGGGTCCTCCTCTAGCCACCTTGAGCATTTTTGGGCAGCCTTGCACACCAAGTATTGCTCAAAATGGCTAGAAACCCAATTTGGCACCAAAGACACCCCTCCATATTGATAAATTCTAGAGGTAGAGTATCCATGTGAGCAACAAACACAAAATGCAAGAAATTACAATTGGGCTTCGATGCCCTTCTCAATATTCATATGTGATAAATGATAAGGAAATGGATCCAAACATAATGCAATAAAGAACTGAAGATTGACTAGTGACTAACTATGGTTTACTGGATTACTAGAGTCTGTTATCCCCTGTTTCTAGGGATAATTGAGGAGATGATGTCTCTAAGCCCTCAGGTTGCAGATATGGAGTACCGAGAGACAGACCAACAGGCAGAGCCCCACATCACACCACCCATCACCATGAGATCGATGGTTGTGTTATCGCTCAATTTGTACTTACTCCAAAGGAAAAGGTCAAGGGAAGGCAAATTGGCATAACGGGAGGTTATCTTATCACTGTCACCTCAACATGATACCTCTTTCTATTTAGGGTTGATGGCCCAGGGGAGACGTCCTCGGTGACCTGGGGGTTTGAGAAGGAAAAGGTTAAAGTGTCTATAAAAGTATCCCCTCTCACAAGTCACACTCATCAGAAAGTCCCAATGTTTTAACCAATGAAGTAATGAAGTGCTTAGATGTACCTACCCAGGACAAAGCAACAAGAAAAAGATATATTTTGCACGTACAACTTGTTGTTAGTACTTCATAAAACCATGGACTTTATCAATAAAAGAAATAGTTGATATATGATGAAGCAAACATAATTTTATAAGAGCAATGTTTATGAGATGATTGCTTCAAAATAAATGCCTTGAAAGAGCTTCAAAATGACCCAAAATAATCACTCATTAATACCAAAGTACTAGCATTTGTCAGAAGCAAATTAGGTAGTGTATAAATCAACTTTACAATTGCTTTTAGGTGCTTTTAATTCTGCAATAGATGGTTGTAGCTTACTTTTGTAATGACAACAAGTAGGTTAGTAGATTAGTCTATTCTAGGGCTAGGAATAGTTAGTAGAGAGCTTAAGATAAAAGTTTTGAGGGTGGCTTTCATCAATCACCCAATTGTAAGGCTTAGATCACTACTTTTAGGGTAAATAGAGTCTCTTTTAGTAGCAACAATCTTGAAGGAACAAATTGATAATAAGAGAACTAGAGACAAGAAGGTTAATGATTGAAGTGTTGGTAGCCCAAGGCTTCAATCACTAAACCTTAGGGGGGAAATGGCCACTAGGAAGTAGGTAACCCTAGGTCCTAGCGGTTTTCCTCCTTTAGCTCAAAGATGAAGTAGATGATGGCTAGATGAAGCAAAAGATGCTAGGTTGTTGCAATGGCAAGGCCCACAAAGCTTCAAGAAAATAGGGTTTCTAGCAAAATCTAGTAGGTGAAAGTTATTAAGGCAAGAACAATAACATGTGCTTTAGCCTCCTAGGGTTTTAAGCTAGCAATTTCATAATCTTAGAATAAATGCAAGATAAATACAACCATAACCATTCAATGAAGAAGAATTGCAGAAAATTTACTTACATTCACCAAGAATCATCTAGCAATAGGCCTAGTTGAACACTTCCACCAAGAAAAATGCTAAAACACACCAAAAATATCCTCCTTCAAGAAGTGCGCACCAAATTTCAGCCAAGAAACTCTAATTAGGGCGCAAATTTTAGACCTCACTTAAGTGTGAGTGAAAKATGATGAAAAATAAGRGTGATTTTTCCCTTATTTATACAGTTAGAATGACCTTTAATTTACAAATTAGGTCAAAAAGGCTGACATGGCCAGTKTACATGTAATATCCAGTTTTTACATAAAAATGACAATTTAAACCCTAAATCAAGCAGAATAGGTGACATCATGCCCCTTTAGGGTGACATTAGGCCTCTCTGGTGAAACGTTGGCCTCCAAGAGAAAAATGTTAGGCCTCCTAAGGCCTCTAAACCAAGCCACAAGTGCCACTTGGCACATAACGGCCTCCAAAGTGTCCATCAAACACTGGTGATGTCAAGGATCATAGAGGTGACGTCATGGGCCTTTCAAGGCCAATATCATCGTAGGAGGGAAAGACCCCCCTGGGTTCAGTCCTGCCAGGATGTCTCCGGTGGAATGTCCTCCTCTTTCTCTGGTGCAAGCCTCTGACCTATCTCTTCCCTTGGCTGGGGTCTCAACATCCATCTGGTGGGATTTTAGCCCTATGGAGGTCCGAACTAATCATCTCCCCATGTGTATCTGTCCGTCGGGTGTGGCCCTGCAACAACAACAAGTACGCCCTCTATGGGCTCATAAGTCACAGGGATCATAGCAATGTCAATCACATCTAATAATCGAGTTATCTAAACATGTGCATAAAACCCCCCTTTCCCAGACAATTGCTCAAAGACATTATGCTATTCTACAAGCCAGATTTGGAGAGGATGTCAGGAGGTCCTATTGGGAGAATTATCATTGGACGTGGGATGTTTCCAGGTGAAGACCAATCCAGGCCATGTAAGTGGATGAGGTGGTGAGGGATGTTTGAGCAATGGGTGCAGTGATGACAGGGGAATGTATTGCTTACCTGTGGGTGCCTCTGAAGAGGGTGAGTTGCACCTTGTCATGGATGCAAATGTTTCCAAGCCCATTCAATGCCTTTTATCTTTTTCTCTTATTGCTTTTTCTTTCAAAGGACTAGTTAGGGGACACTGCCCTGGCGTGGTGACTAGTGGTGACAATGTTACCCACAAGCATTTCACGGAGATGAGAAGGTTGGCACGTGATGAGACCCCCTTTCTCTTGGCTATGCCACCAAGAGCCACTACCCTGGCATGTTGACCGGCTGAATGGTAGCGTCATACCGCTACATACCCATGGACCTAATAGGCTGGCTCATGATGAGACCCCCTATCCTCCAACTAGGTCTTGATTTTATTATTTTATGGGTCCCTTTGTTTCTTGTTGAGAATCCTTTTATTGCTTTCTTGGGGATCCTTGGGAAAAGCATCTGAAGGTTTTGTTCTTTTGGATTTTATCTTTTTCCAACTACTTTTACCCTCTGGACCTTTAGCCCCTTCTTCCCACAAGATAAGGTACAACACTTTGCTAACTTGGAAAACCCAATGCCCAAACCAATGTATGGGTTGGATGAGAGGAAAAATGATGGAAAGTGATAAGTATGGTGGGAATGGATGATGACCTTTCATGAACCCACCCAGTGGCAACTCAAACCCTATGGGAACTGTTATCCACCAGTTTGCAAAAGATGGATTTCCTGAAGAGCCGCCAAAGAATGAGCAGTCAGTGCTCATATGACAAAGTTCAAGTTCAGTCGGTCTTTCAAAAGACCACCTTTTTCCGCATTTCCACCATTATAATAAATGACCTGAGTATGAGATATTGTAAAAGGATATTGGCCACCTAAGACCTAGGTACGAGCATGTACTCTAGAGTGTTTTTTTCACTTGTTAATTATTTTTTCTGCCTGCCTTTGTGGGCGATTAAATAATTTCTAAGTTTTTTCACTCAAAAGACTGACTCCAGAGCTGGAGTATGTGCTCATGGTTAGGCCTTGGCATGGAAAACCAATGCCTAGTGTCTAAATGTATATGATCTCATACTAGGTCATCTTAATTGAGTCAGATGGAAATTGCGGTTAAGTTTGATAGGTTTTTTTTAATGTTTCAGTGAATTAATTAAATTCCCGCAAAATGGGATTTTTTTAATTCTAAGTCAATAAATTGTAAAAATATGGCATCAAATATTATTAGATGCCATATTTATGGTCTTTTTCCAGTCTAGAGTATCATGCAAACCCCTATTTCCCTTCTTTCGAGACAAAAAAATAATTATTATCACTAAAAAATGAAATTTACTCAAAAATTACAGAAAATGGGTAATTTAATTAATTTCTTATTTTTTAGGAGAACTAGGGAACATGTTGGAAACATGTTTTTCTTGTGTCCCCAATTGATTGGAGGCCTAGGTGAGTTAATTAAAGTGTAAGGCGACTTCACTGAGGGTGACATGGCCGTGGAGGAGATCCCAATAAAGGGACTCGACCCCACTAGCTTAGTTGGCGCATTCCTAAAGAGGAGTGCACATCCCAAAGCTTGCAACTCGCTCTCACACTCCCACTCGCTCGAGTTCACTCCCTCACCACTCTACTTCCACCTCCATCACTCCCCTTTCACCCTAGTCCACTACCCTTCCACCTCACTTCACTCCACTCATCTCCCACGCATCTCCCCCTTTACTCATGCGCCACTCCCATTCAACTCTCACGCATATCCTAAACCCTATGCACATCCCTCTTTGGAGTTGTCACCCTCTTTGCTATATAAGCAAGGTCAACCCCTCCCATTCACTAGTTCGGTTTTGGGCAAGCTTGTATCATTGTTGTAATTTTCTCATTCTATTGGAATAATAAAAGACTTTGGAGCTCATCTATGGTGTGTGGTGCTAATGTGTGGATGGATGTTGGACTTATATGAGGTGATGTTACATTGATATTTTGCATTTGTCTATTGTTTACTTGGTTGATCATAGGGATACTATTATCTAATTGGAGTGAGTTATTTAGTTTGTTTACTACTTAATTCACTTGTTTATCTATCTTGAATACTTCATTGCATGTTTTTTTTCTGTTCAAACTAATGTGCTATTGAGGTTTTCTGTGTAGAAAACACCAAATATACAGGTATTTGTAGGTATCTTGTGTTGCATGCAGGATCCAGTCCTTGGAGAGGCAAAGGAGCTAGGTTGCATCGGTTGTTTGTCCAAGGAGTTCGGAAAAAAAAAAAAAAGACATTCTCCCTCTTCCTCACATCAAAGGGACCCCATAGCCCAAGTGTTCCATGCTCAAGCAAAAACTCCGAAAAATTCATAAAAAATTCTTCTCTCTTTCTAGTTCTTTGGTTGCATGTTGTTTAGATCTGTTTTAAAAGTTTAATTTGATTATCTAATGCTGCATGCTTTAAGTTTCTAGATCTAGTTGCAATTCTTTCTAATTAAAGAAGTAGATCTAAGCATTTTCTTGCAATTTCTAGGTTATTTTCATCTAGATCTTAAGCTAGTTAATTGTTTTGTTTCACATTTAAAATAAAGCTAGCTAGTTGTCTTATGCTTGTTGTTTTAGGACAGCAAACAGAAACAACTAGAAGAGCCCAGATTAGGTTCATGCAAAGTGTCGAAAAAGTCTCAAAAAATTCTCTTTGCCTTAGAAAAATTTTGTAAAATTTTGAGTAAATTTTCCAATCAGCTTAGTCTTTTAAATTGATTTCTATCATCTTCTAACTAATTTTGCTTGCTGGTTTTTAGCAGGTCCATCAAAAAACAAGGGGAGATTCCGTCGATTTTGGTGAAATCAAGGCTTTTGGAGCACCCGGGGGGCTTTCTATTTCATCAAAGAAGTTTTTCTCTTGTTTTTTCTTGTAATTCATAAAGATCCAAGTTTCTAAAGTTAAGCTCAAAGAGAACTCAATTCTCATTGTAATAGGTGCAATAAAAGCGGGCCCTTTTGTGCGCAGTTTCTCCATCCCCATTAGGAGGATTTGTGTGTCTTGGTTTGACTTTCTGTCTGTTGATGCATGTTTAAATCTTTGATCTCAAACACACATACAAGTTAATCGAATATAACACACATAACACTCACATTTCACATGCATGTTAATTAAAAGGAACTTTCAATTTTTATGCATGTTCAGTTTAGAGTTCTTTGTTTACTATCAGCAATAAGTCTTGCAATCTTTTAATTTCCAAGTATCTTGAAATTTATATTTTCAGTTACAAAGCAGGGTACAAAGTTTATCTCTTTCAAGTATTGCAAAGTCAATAAACCTTGTTTGTAGTCTAATTAGGGAAATCTCTGAAGTTGTTAGCTCAATGCGCGGGAAAACGCCTAAGGGTGACCTGTGAAGTAAGGCGGGCCCTTTCGGGACCTGGTTTTTGGGACCTGGTTTTCCCACCCGTTTTGAACATCCAACGCCCTTAGTGAGCTTATTGGTGAGATCTCTTAGGTTTTGGTAAGTTCTCCGCAAGTTTCCAAAAAAAGAGCTAGCCTCTAAAGAGGCCACATTTTCTCTCATTAACTCAACTTTAATTTACCTTAATAAAAGTTGCAATTTGCTTTAAGTCTTTATTTTATTGAAAATAAAACTTTCCCCTCAGCTCCCCCGGTGTATGCTCTGGAGTGTGAACCCTTTATTTTATTGAAAATAAACCTTTCCCCTCAGCTCCTTGGTGTATGCTTTGGAGCCTGAACCCTTGCGAGCCTAACTCGATCTGGGGAACTCATTAGAACTGGGGTTGGTCAATGTGGAGTAGTATAATTAGGACAATCTCAAAGGAAGCTATTGTTTGGTTTGGAAAACCACATTAACGGAGTGTGTGAAGTCAAACAAAATACCTCAGGCTTGTTCCCCTCTATTTTGGACCTCCGATACCTTTACTGAGTTTGTTGGTGAAGCCATTTGGGTTTTGGCAAGTTCTCCGCAAATTTCCATGCTAAGGGATAGCCTCTCAAGAGGTCACATTTTAGATTAAGTTTTATTTTCAAGCATTGTACTTTCACACAAGAAATAAAGTAACATTCATAATAATCTTCCTCAACACTCAACAATTACTTAATAACTAAGCAACCTCTAAAAATTTAAAAGCAACACACGTGCAAGACTCCAATTTTTTCAAGCAACAATTTGTGACACACAACATCTCGCAGCATTTCAATTACATTTGGCACTATTCCACTCAATTTTCTTATTGTATTTAATTCAAGTATTGTATCATTTTTATGTAAGTTGTATCTCTCATACGAGTATCTTGAATGCTTTACATTCCAGCATAAGCAATCTTTATTTTTCATGTAAGTTGTATCTTGAATGCTTCAATTTCAAAATCATATTTTATATATCATTTATGTTGTTTGTATAATCTTAATTATATGTTGTTGATGTAATTTTATTGGTATATATTGCTATTGTTGTTGTAACAAAACTCCTAGATTCTATTTTTTGTTCTTAGTTTAGATCAATCCTTAGATTTATTTTCTTAGGGACTACCCCCTTGGCTTTGCTAGGAGTTGGCCTAGATGGAGGAGTCGAGGATCAGGTGACAACACCTTGACTCGAGACTTGCCCCCAAGGACACACCCGGTGGATTAAAAAAGTTTCCACGTTAAACCCAAGGTGTGTATTGTTGAACAACTGAGAGGGGAGGGGTGAATCAGTTGTTACCGAGCTTAAACAATTATGCTTATTTTAAACTCTTTGTAGAGAACTGAATGACAATCACAATAATGCATGGAAGTAAGCAATAGAACATTCAGCATCATTCACACATATAAAATATACAGAGACAGATATTTCCTGAGGAAACCCATAAATGGTAAAAACCTCTTATTCTTTATATGATAAGTAATCTTTACATTCTATACATTATCATACTTATGAGCACCAACTCATAATGAGGCTACAACCTCTGTTTTGCAAGCTGCAACTTGCTGAGAGCACCAACTCTCTGTTTTCTCTAGCACCTACTAGAAGGAAGCACCAACTCCCTGGTTTCTCTAGCACCAACTCCTTAAGTGTTCCAGCACCAACTGAATGGAAGCACCAACTTCCAGTCACACAAGCACCAACCTGTATAACAGAGAACAATAGTTCTCCCTTGCACCACCCTGCCACCCTGGTTTCTCTGGCTGCAACCAGATGGAAGCTACAACTCCCTATGTTCAAGCACCCACTTGAACCTCTAAGGACAACAGTCCTCCCTGGCACCTCCCTACCACCCTGAAATATAAAGTTTGCTATATATATAAATTTATCACAGTGATACAATATTTATCATTGGCTTACCAGGCTTATCACTGTTATGCTATGCTGCTCTGCTCTCCTGTATCAGTGTCTCTCTGTCTGCATCTTCTTGCGATTTCTGATCTTCTGTTTTTTCTCTACAAGAGCACCTCAGCCTTCCTTTAGTGTCTCACTGTCTTGCTGCACACATGCCTTGCGCTTTCTGTGCTTCTGCCTTTTATGCTCTGTGCGCCATGTCCATTCAATGCACCATTCCTCTTCTCTGTATTTCAGCTGCTGCACACTACTCCTTCTACACTCCTGAATTCCTCTCAACAACTCCCATCTCTTCTTTCTTCTGCCTTCTTATAGTCTCTCTACACTTCGTGCATCACCTGTGCGCAATGCTTCTGCATGCTCTTCATGTCGAGTGCTCTGCCTGATCATCATTGCAACTCTTCAACTTCTCTGGCTGTTAAACCCATGTGTCCATCATCACTAGGTGTTATGCTGAGATTCCTTAGCCTCTCCAATAGTCAAGACTCTTTGTCTTCTCTGTCACAGTCGAGCTCATCCTCTCTATTGCAGTTACAGGCTTCAACGCTCATCCATCTGTCAATTGCCTCTACGAACGGTCTTCATTCCACTGGAAGATTCCTTGAGACTCTTCAGCTCCTCTGGCAATCACACAAAAGTTTCTTCGAGTCCTCTGGCAAAAACCATCAGTGGTCTCTAGCAGTTACACTGTGAACCTCCAAAGACTGCTTCAACAACTGAATCGCCACTGATCGATTAACTGTGAAGAGAAACAGTAGCCCTTCGATCATATTCCTGAATAACCTGCACCATTGGATCATAAATGATGGGTCTCGTGCTTATTTCGCCATTTCGCAATTCGGCCTTTCGGCGTTTCGGCATTCCGGATTTGGCTTTTCGGCATCCCTGTGGTGAGGCATCTCGACTCTCCAAGTCGCGATCTCTGAAATGGAGATTAGCTTCGTGCTACTTCCTCCCTTGAGCCCTCGTCGATGTGACCATGGGTTATGAATAAGGGCCAATTCTGAACATGTATTTCGCATTTCGTGTTTCGGGGATTCTGTGATGAGTCATCTCGACTCTCCATGTCCCAAACTCCGAAATGGAGCTTGTCTCTTCGAGCTCTTCTCTATAGCTCTTCGACGATGTGACCACCGACAGTGACCATAGCCTTATTCGAAAACGCATTTCAGCATTCCTGTTGCAAAGTGTTTCGACACTCCAACTCCCGGTATCCGAAACCAACACCAAAAGGTGTTTTTTGCATTTCGGCATTTCGGCATTCTGACATTTCTTGTGATGAAGTGTTTTGACGCTCCATCTCCCGGTATTCAAAATCTACACAGAAAGGTGTTTCGGCGTTTCGCATTTTGCAACTTCGGGACTCCTGTGATGAAGAGTCTCAACTCTTGACTCCTCCAACTCTCGGTATCCGAAACTCCGGGTGATGTGCCTATTTCGTGATTTTCGACGTTTCACATTTCGGCACTGCGGGACTCCTGTGTTGAAGACTCTCGACTCTTGACTCCTCCAACTCCCAGTATCCGAACCTCCAGTCGATGTGCTTGTTTCATGTTTTCGGGGTTTCACATTTCGCGATTCCAGGACTCCTGATGATGAAGAGTCTCGACTCTTCCAACTCCCAGTATCCGAAACTGTCCTCCTGCCTTCGGGATTTCGTAACCCAATTTCACCTTTCTCTTTAAAGAACGTGCAGGTTCTCCTGGATCCAACGCCGGTCGGACCTCGGGCTCAAATCTGACATTCATCGG
>ML836681.1:54154-68689 GCA_009831015.1 Picea engelmannii | reverse complement strand
AGATAAAGATGAAAGAGGATGAAAATGTTGGGAAGTACTTTATGAGAATTGAAGAACTAGTAAATGCAATGAAAGGACTTGGTGAAAAAAATGAGGAAGCCTCTTTAGTTCAGAAAATTTTGAGATCTCTGCCAGATAGGTTCAACCCAAAGGTCTCTGCAATAGAATAACTTAATGATCTAAAATTTATTCCTATTGACCAAATCCTAGGAACTATGAGTGCTTATGAAATGAGGATAGGTAAATATAAACCCACCTCTAGAGAAGCATCATTTAAAGTAGATAAGAATGAGGATTCTGAGCTTGATGAAATTGAAGCAAAATTTGTGAGAAGACTAAAGAAACGATCAGGCAAGTACCAAGGCAAGTTTCCCTTCAAATGTTTTAACTGTGGAAAGATAGGTAAATTTGCATCTAAGTGTCCACACAAGAAGAAGGACTAGAACGATGAAGGTGAAGAGAAGTACAAATCCAAGAGATTTGGTAAAAATAAAACTTTATGTGTAAACAATGATGACTCTTCAGGAGAGACAGATAGTGATTCTTCTTGTGAAGATAAGGTTAATGAATTTATGCTTATGGCCAAAGAGGATTATGATAATAAAATCATAGGAAGTGATGTTAATGATGAAGAATTTGTGGTTGACTTGAAAGGAGAACAGAACAGTGCCCTAGAAGAAAATGCTAGACTCGGATTTAAGAAGAAAAAGAAAAAACAATTGTTGATACAGTTCGAGAAAGATAGTTAAAAATATGGTGAAGACTTTGCCCTGCTAAAAGTGGAATTAGAAGAGGCAAAGAAAATAGAGGACATTCTGAAACAACAGTTATCAGAGAAGAAGGCAAGATGTGAATCCTTGGAAGAAGAGGTAGTAAAAACCAGAAAAGAGATGGAGAGGTTTAAAGCATTGTATCTCCAAAATCTTCCAATAATTAAAGCCTCAACAAAACTAAATGACATTCTAAGAAAATAGAGATATCCTTTGTTGAAGACTGGTTTATGCTATGTAAGTGGTTCAAGCAACAAACAACCTAAAAGCAAAGAGCTAGTAAAGATGATCAAGTTCCAAGTCAGCAGACAATTAGACCATGTGACTATTCTGCCACCAAAATATAATAAAGACAAGATGATCCATGATAAAAAACAAATATATCAGAAGATGGAGCAAAAAATGCCAAGAAGAAGGCCATCCTTTAGGTACCAAAATTTATTCCATGGTTACTGCTTTTACTGCTCTAATTTTGGTCATAAGATTGCAAATTGTCAAATTAAGTTTAGAGACATGCAACTAAGGATATCAATAAATAAACAATCTTTGCAACATAGAACTAAACAACCAATGAGTAGACAAAGTTGCACCAATCACTTTGACCGATTGAACAATGAGATTGAATGCTATAACTGTCATAACTTCGGCCACAAAGCTACAAACTGCCATCTGAAGAATTACAAAGAAGATCCAAGGATAAAACCCTTAGCTAGAAATGCCAGCACATGGAAAAAGAAAGATAGTGAAAAATGTGTTCTAGTACTTTCATCTCAAAAACAAAAATACCCCTGGTATATAGACATTGGATGTTCCAAGCACATGAGTGCAGACAAGGATAAGTTTCTGTCTATACGTAAAATCAAAATAGGAAATGTGACCTTTGGAAATGATGAACCAGGTAAAATCAAGGGTAAAAGGATGGTGAGTTTGAGTAATGGTAAAGGAAAAACCCAAGATGTTATGCTTGTAGATGGGTTGAAACATGATTTGCTCGATGTAATTAAAATGTGTGATAGAGGATGTGAAGTGGTGTTCACTTCCAAATATTGTAAGATAAAGTCTGTAAACTCAGGACAAGTGGTGGCTAAAGGCATAAGGATAGATACTAATGTGTATGTGCTGAAAGAAGATAGAGAAGATTGCATCTAAGAAAACATGATGAACGCTGGTTATGGCATAGGAGACTTAGACATCTAAACTTTGACCACTTAATCAAGCTCAAAAATATCGAGGCGGTAAAAGATCTTCCAAGAATATCAAATCCACAAGATTTTGTGTGTAAACCATGCCAAGTAGGAAAGATATCCAGGACATAGTTTAAATCCAAGATCTCTACTTCAACAGAGAAACCACTCCAATTAGTTCATATGGATTTATGTGGAGCATCAAGACAGGAAGGCACAGGGAAGGAAAACTACTTCATGCTGATAATTGATGAGTACTCCAGAATCACTTGGGTTTCTTTGCTCAAAGAAAAATCTAAAGCATTTGAGAAATTTAAAATATTTAAGGCTTTAATTGAGAATCAAACAACAAACAGGTTAAAGGTAGTAAGATCAGACAAAGGAGGAAATTTTATGTCAAGTGATTTCAAGGAATTCTGTGATAAGCATGGGATCAAGAGAGAATACACAATCCAAGGAACTCCACAACAAAATGGAGTAGTTGAGAGGAAAAACATAACAGTTCAACAAATGGCTAGGTCAATGATGAATGAGAGGAACATTGGTCAAACCTATTGGGTAGAAGCAATACACATATCAGTCCATATTCTTAACAAATCCCACCTCAGACCACACAGTGACAAGACACCTTATGAACTGTGGTATGGAAGACCTGCTTCAATTAAACACTTCAAATTCTTTGGGAGTAAGTGATACATAAAGAATAATAATGAAAACCTTGGCAAGTATGATGATGGGGATGATGAAGGCATCTTCTTAGGATATAATACCAATAGTAAAGGATATAGATTCTTTAATAAAATATTGTATAAATTAGTTGATTGCATTGATTTAAAGGTTGGTGAAGGAGTCTCAGTAAGAGAGGTGAGAAATATTGAGTCTGCTACATAGGACACAACTGAAGCTGAAGATGAACAGGTCCAAGAATCAGAAAAACAAGACTCTGAGTCAGATGAAGATACAAATACTCAGACATACTCAAATCAACAGACAACATCAAATCCTTCCTCCATAATTACTCAAAATAATCATCCTGCAAGTCAGATAATTGGTGAGAAATACAAAGGTGTACAAACCAAGAGAAGCATAATCAAAGACACTGAGAAATCACATATAGCCTTCATATCCATGGTGGAACCCAAGAAATTTAATGAAGCCAATAAAGATGTAAATTGGTTAAAATCAATGAATGAGGAACTGGATCAGATTGAGAAGAACAATACTTGGGATCTTGTTCCTAGACCCACATATAAGAATGTAATTGGATCCAAATGGGTGTTTCAAAATAAAATGAATGAACAAGGACAAATTTTTAAGAATAAGCCAGATTGGTTTGTAAGGCGTATGCACAAGTTGAAGGATAGGATTTTGATGAAACCTTTGCACCAGTGGCAAGATTGGAAGCCATCAAAATATTTCTTGCCTATGCATGTCATAAGAAATTTAAAGTATATTAGATGGATTTTAAGTCAACATTTCTTAATGGAGATATAGAAGAAGAAGTATATGTGGAGCAACCTGAAGGATTTTCACTGATAGATAATCCTGACTATGCTTGTAAGTTGAAAAAGGAATTGTATGGATTGAAACAGGCACCACAAGCCTGGTATTATAGACTAAACAAATTTCTACAGGACAAAGGGTTCAAGAAAGGTACTATTGACAATAATCTGTACATTAAGTCTGAAGTTGATGATTTATTAGTTGTTTTGGTTTATGTAGATGACATTATTTTTGGATGCTCTAATGACCCTTCAGTTCATTGGTTTACTAATTCAATGCAGACTGAGTTTGAGATGTCCTTGATAGGATAACTGTCATATTTTATTGGTTTACAAATCAATCATAGTTCTGCAGGGCTATTTATCTCTCTAGAAACGTATTTGAAAGAGACGTTGAAGAAGTTTCAGATGGAAGATTCCTCTCCTGTTAGTACACCTATGGTGGTTGGTTGCAAGCTCAGTATAGATGATATTTCACCTAATTTTGATCAAAGAACATATTGATCAATGATAGGGAGTCTTCTGTACATCACAACATTCCATCTTGATATAATGCAAGTTGTTGTAATGGTAGGTCGTTTTCAATACGATCCTAAACAAAGTCATTTAGCAACTGTCAAAAGGATATTCAAATATTTGAAGGGTACAATGACTTATGGTCTTTGGTATCCTAAAAATCAAAATTTTCAATTAACTGCATACTTAGATGTTGATTGGGAAAATTGTTTGGATGAGAGAAAGAGCACCAGTGGAGGTGCATTCTTCTTAGGTGATTCATTAGTAGCATGTCTTAGTAAGAAGCATGGATCTATTTCATTATCAACTACAAGGGCAGAGTACATTACTGCTGCTACTTGTTGCACTCAGATCTTATGGATGATAAAAACTCTTGAAGATTTGAAGGTAACTTATACTGATCCCAATCCACTACACTGTGATAACACTAGTGCCATTAATGTCTCCAAGAATCTTATTATCCATTAAAAAATGAAGCATATACCAACAAAGTATAATTTTCTCAAAGGGCAGGTTACAAACAAAGTTTTTTAGCTGAATTATATTCCTTCCATAGAACAAATTACATACATCTTTACTAAACCCCTAGCCAAGACACCATTTGAATATTTCATCAGAAGCCGAGTGTCATCCCTTCTCTCACCTAAGAGATTCCATCCTGACAGGGGGAGTATGTGTTGGTCGAATATATGATACCTATGAAAATTACTGCAATAGCTCAGGGGAAGCATGTTTTCTTTGACATTGATGTCAAAGGGGGAGAAAATGTGTGATCTGGATGCTACAGTTGGAGGTCTAAGTGGAATAGTACAACCTTTCAGGGTTTCCATCAATGCTAAAGGGGGAGACTGTTGGCATGTTTTTACAAGAAGAGTGTGCTTGCCATTGATGGAAAGAACAACAACGATGATGGTGAACAGGAAAATAATAAGCTCAGGAGGAGAAACGAACAATATGCAGAGATCAAAGCTCGGAAGGAAAAGCGTAAGCTTAGGGTGAGAAGCCTCAACAACCGTCCAATCAAGAAATTGACCATGTTGATTGTCTAATATTATGGACATCGGTCATATGAGTGACCATGGGCTTGAGGGCCATTGGAGGATCGTGACCGTCAGATCAACGACAGGGATGAATTGTGGGGAACGAAATAAAAATTAAAAAACTTGCTAGTTCTAATCCTGCAATTGGTCTAGATCATCAGATCTCATAAATCCAAATATCGACGATTGTGGTTGATCTAAAAAACAATAAAATTAAGTCGTATTAAGTTGTGATCGTCGGATGCACAATTTCTAGATCAACGACAGGGATAGATTGCGGAGATCAAAAGGAAAATTAAATATTGTGCTATTTCCAATTCTGCAATTAATCAGGACCATTAGATATTATAACCTTAAAGATCGACTATTGTGGTTGACTCACCAACAACGCACAACTTCAAATTACAGATTTTTGGTGAGGAGTTAAATCACTTGCAAGTTGTGGTTCCACAACCATCCTTGATCGTTGATCTGCTTCGAGTGTCTTCACGACCGTTGGATCACTTTTAAGTGGAAGGACAGGATAAGCTAGAAGAGCAGCATCGAAGATAGATTGAGCCATCGATCTAAGAACATGATCGAAGAACAACATTTGGTTCATGTTAAAATTTGTGAGGAGGTTATTGTTCGGGGAATCTCACTTCGGAAGAATTGGCAACTTGAAAGTCAAATTACCCAAAGCCCGAAATCCAAAATGAATAAGGACCATCGGATTTAGAGAAAATGCGATGACCATTAGATCAGGGAGAACCACATCAGTAGACCATTTCTGCAAGGACATGTGGAAGACCAAGTTGGCAGATCATGTTAGCAAGGAAACATGGTGCAATTAGACAATGACAAGTGTCAAGTTGAATCAACACTTCCAGTACATGAAAATCATGAATTTGAGTGACACGTGGTAGCTACTCGGATCGTGACACGTCAACAAGTGATGTAAGCAAGATACATCACTTTGGGAGATTTACTTCGGGAGTTTCCTCAGCAAAAAATGTCCAAATTCTTGAAGTCCTGAAGGACGAAGGTCTGAAGTTTCTCTCAACCATCGATCTAAGGTAAATTTCAGGAGTTAGGACAACCATTAGATCTGGGAGAAGTACAGATCTGATCCGTTGGATTTGAGCACCAAGGATGAATGGTTGTTGGATCTATATATGAATGCATGAAGGTTAAGCCTTTGGATGAGCACAGGAGAGTGGACTTGTCAAAGTCCCAAAGTCCCGAAGTAAGTAGGGACCATCCATCGTCAAGACTTATAGGTGGCGCATGATCCACAACTTCAGAGAAAATCACTTTGGGAGTTTTTGGTTGGGAAGGAAACTATATTGTTGAAGACCCGAGAGCCAACGAATATCCAGGCCATTGGTTTCCAGAAGGATGCGTGGCAGAAATCTGTGGAATTCGGGGAAAAACACTCCAGGAGAAAATGAAGGAAGCAAAGTTTAGTTTTGAAATCCCCGAAGCCTAAAGAGACGAAGGAGATGAGGACCGTCGATCTGTAGGAGGACACATGTCAATAGATCATGTACTCTAGTTGGAACACTCTGGGAAGAATCGATCAAGGAAAGTTGAATTTCTGAACCCCGAATACTCGAAGGGATTGTGACCGTTGATTCGATAAGACCACATTTCGATAGATCTTGAATTCTAGGTGGAAGCACTACAGATAAAGGGGAGTTTTAGAATCGATACTCTGGAAGCCCAAAAGGATAAATCGACCTCATCCGTTGGTTTGGAGGGCCACATGTCACTTAGTCATTAATACATAGAAGGGCGTGGATCTAAAGAAGAGGAAGGAAAGATGATAGATCAGAGTTGTTGATCGAAGGAATCTGTCAGAGACCGCAAGATCAACGATCACGCTTGATTGTGGGACCATAAATTGCTCGAAAGCTAATTTTCTGAAGGTGGCCCGCAATCAAAACCACGGTTTTGGAGAAAGGACATGTGGAGGCTCGAGGTAAATCGCGGGGTGAAAATAAGTTTGATCTCAAACCACCTTTTTCCATTCCCGCATTCACATGGTCACATGATAGCATCACCCAAGGTCACATCAAAGGAAGATAGGGGAAGGAGATAGCACTGCTAGGATCCACATCCGAGGTTACGCATTGAAAAGTCAAAAAGCCTCTACGTGTATAATCCAATGAAGCTGATCAAAATGAGTGTGATCGAAGGGTTGTTGTTTCACTTCGTGGTTTCTTGATCAGTTACGATTCAGTTACTATAACTGAATCATTGTTCTAGGGCGTTGGAATCATGGATCTTGAGCAATATGAGATTCTCGACATGGGCATTGGATATTTGGAGTGTAACGGATGATGAGAGAAGGAATAAAGGAAACATGATGTGACAGAGGCACGTTGTTGTTTCTTGGTAAAAAAAGTCAAACTGTATGTGATCAAGAAGATAGCAGGAATAGAGCGTGGAATATGCAGAGATGAAGAACATAAGCTGGACAGAGAAGAAATGGTGAAAACAGAAGACTATACGAAAACTTAAGCACAAGAAGATGCAAGCAGGAACACACTGATGCAGGAAGAGCAGAGCAGTGTAGACAAATAATGATGAGACCGGTAAGCCATTGATAAATACTGTATCACTGTAATAAATTTCAAAAAGAAAATATTTATATCTTAGGGTGGTAGGGTGGTGCTAGGGAGGACTGTTGTCCTCAAATTTTCAAGTGGGTGCTTGAACAAAGGGAGTTGTAGATTCCATCTGGTTGCATCCAGAAAAACCAGGGTGGTAGGGTGGTGCAAGGGAGAACTATTGTTCTCTATTGTACAGGTTGGTGCCTGTGTGACTGGAAGTTGGTGCTTCCATCCAGTTGGTGCTGGAACACTTAGGGAGTTGTTTCTTCCTTCTAGTGGGTGATAGAGAAACCAAAGAGTTGGTGCTCTCAGCAAGTTGCAGCTTGTAAAAAAGAGGTGGTAGCCTCACATTAAGTTGGTGCTCAAAGATAGATGATGTACAAACATAAAAAAAAATGCCTATCATTTGAAGAAGAAGAGGTTTTCTCTTTTTATGGGTTTCCTCGGGAATATTTGTTTATGTATACTGCATGTGTGTGATTGATGTTGAATAATCTATTTCTTACTTGCCTAAATTATTGTGATCATCATTGAGTGTTCTGTAATGAGTTTAAAATGGTCATAATTGTTTAAGAATAGTAACAACTGATTCACCCCCCCTCTTAGTTGTCTAACAATTTTCCTGCTTATCATGTTTACCTGGTATGATATACTATAATAAAATTTACATGGTACATGTTTTGGGCAGTTTAGACTAGTGTGCGGAAGCACAATTGTCATTGGACAGTTTCATTCGACTACCATTAACCAGTCCTTCAATAACTTCTCCATTCAAATTTTCCAATTGAACAACACCTACTTCTGTCACATATCTGATCACATATGGTCCTAACCAATGCATTTGGAAATTCCTTGTGTTCCACAAGAACTTGTTTTCATAAAGTAACACTAGGTCTCCTGTTTGAAATTTATTCTACTTGATATGTCTGTCATGCCAATATTTTTCACATGCTTTCTGAACTTGTTGATGGAAACTCTTTTCTATTATGCCCAAATCTATAAGCTCTGTCATCGCAACAATGTGTAGACTCGATACTATGAATTCTATTGGCATAATAGCTTCTTGTCCATACATCGACCTGATTGGATTCTGTCATGTTAGATTATTTCTTGTAGTCCTATATTCCAATAACACTGCTGGAATATTCAAGTCCCTTTCATCTCGACTTACATTGCAAATATTTTTCAGTGCATGTTCCAGGATCTTATTAAAAGATTCTACTTTTCCATTTTCTTGAGGATGGTATGGTGTACTCTTCTGGTGATGGATCTGAAACTCCTCTATTAACAATGAAATTGTCCTATTCATGAAATGAGTTCCTAATTACTCATAAGTATCCTTGGGAATCCAAAAAATTGTACTACATTTTCAAACAAAAATAACACAACAGTTTATGCATTGTATTCTCTGATTGGTTCTACCTCGACCCATCTAGTTAAATATTATGTTGCAGTAATGATGTACCTAGCTCCTGAACTCTTAGCTAGTGGATTAATCAACCCTACAAAATCCACTACCCACTTATCAAATGATTGCAATGTTACCCTTGGAACTAAGGGCATTTCATCTTTCTTGGATGACTTTCACAGTCTCTGAAAAACATCACAACTTTGGCATAATTCCTTAGCATATTTGTGAAGGGTAGGCCACCATAATCATGAGTGTAGAATATTATGAGTTGTTTCCTTTCTTGCATAGTGACCTGCTCTAACCCCTTCACGTGCCTTTGAAAGTACCATATTTCTTTAATGCTCCAATACGCAATGTCGCAGAATATTGTCTACAACTAACTTGTATAAATTTCCTACTATCGGTTGGTAGTTTGCTGCCTTTACTACTAGTTGATTCTTCTATGCCACTGTGAAGTCTGATGGGGCTACTCCTATGATAAAAAAACTAAAATATTTCTACAAAATAGCCATCCACCATATGAATTGAAAATAATTGCGTGTCTGGTAAATTGTCATCCAAGTTCCCTTCATCTTCACCTGACAGTATGTGAAACAAGTGATTTGGTCTTGAATTAAACTTTCTTGATCTCACGATCACCTCAAAGTCATATTCCTGGAACAGTAATAACCGTTTTCATATTCTTCCCCATGACACTGTATTTTTAACTAGGTATCTTAGTGCATAATGGTCTGTATAAATTTTGAAATGAGACCCAAGTAGGTAATGTCTGAACTTTTGCAAGGCATACACCATCACCAAACCTTCTTGTTCTTTCATAGTATAGTTTTTATCTGTAGATTATAACTTCCTGCTGGTGAATGCAATCAAATGTTCTAACTCTCCTTCACCTGGTTGCACCAAAACTGGTTTTAATGGTATCAACGATGAATCCACATGTACATGGAATTCTTTGCTCCAGTTAGGAAAAACTAGAATCGATGCGATGACCATCTTCTATTTCAAGGTATCCAGACTCTTCTAACATCCATCATTCCAATGATACTTTACTTACTTTTTCAGTAACTTCTCCATAGGGGTTGTAATATGTGCATATCCTTTTATAAAATTTCTATAGTATCCTATATGACCCAATGTGGATTTCAACTGTTGCACTAAAGTTGGTGGTGGAAAATCAACAATCACAACTATCTTTACAACGTCCATTAACAATCTCGGTTTACACATCACATGGCCCAAAAACATTCCAAAAGGCACATAAAAAATGCATTTCTTTAGATTCAATGAGATTTGGTATTTCCTACACTTTTCCAACATTAAGCACATAAGTTCAACATGATATTTTAATAGACTAAATATTGTCCAATCATATAAGTAGACTTCTTAAAATTTATGAATGAACTCTTTGAAAGTTGGAACAACTACTATGGAAAATATCGTTGGTGCATTCTTCAACCCAAATGGCTTAACTATGTACTGGTAACAACCCCACTCTATAGCCAAACAGAGAGGACATCGGGAAGGGCCTTCCTAGCCTTTCTGGCGCAGAACTTTGGCTGTAAGAGAACTATTATGAGCCAATAACCAAGTAAAATGATCAACTTTGGGAAGGGATTTACTAGACCAAACAAACTTCCAGACCCCTGGAGAGGAGGGCGCATGGGGGATAGCCTTGATGCATTTGTACCCTTCAGGTACTGAATAAAGCCCAGATTTGGATCCCCAACATCTAGCATCCTTCAGATGATTATCTAAAGGAGATTTCCCCTGCAAACAATGGAAGAGAAATGCATGTTCGATTAATAAATGAGACAGACAGTCCGGTATTTCCCATCCTACACAAAGTTGTTTGTCATCCGAAGTCCATCTGGATATGGCTGATAACGTAGTTTTCCCGGTACTTGTGCGGTGTCTCCTTATCCCTTCCATTCCTTCCAAGGTCCCAAGTGGGGGATGTCCGAGGATGGAGTCTTCCCAAATCCTAATTTTCTTACCATTTCCCGGAGACCAAGTAAGAGCTTGAGAGAAGAAGGTCAAAGCTTTCGAACAAAGGGAGAACAAGGGAGACCCCTTAACCACTTTCAGACTCTTATCCAAACATCGAAGTCTTGATCCGGAAAAATATTTCTTCCATAGCACCTTATTACTCCAAATTGAATTCCTGGTGACCATATTCCATAGAAGCTTTTCTCCCAGAGCTAAATTTTGAGCACGAAGGTCTCGCAGCTGCAGCCCACCTTCCAACAAGGGAGCTGTGACCTTTGTCCAGTTAACCAGAGGGAGTCTGTTTTCATTATGCTTCCCCCCTTTCCACAGGAATATCTGCAGGAGCACTTCAATTTTTCCAAGAACTATACTTGGGGCTAGAAGAAGAGAGCCTTGAAAGACGAATTCCCATCTTTTTCTCTCCTGCCCCTTCTCCCAAGAAGTCTGGGGCCTTATGACCTCCCCTTGGTCAATTTCTTTGCAGTTTGAAGAGGTCTCCTCTATTTTCAGTAAATGGGCTCTTACCTCCCTTGTTTCCTCTCATTCGAAGGACTTTTTGGGATTCTCATGGCTGATTCTGCCAAAATTTATATGCTGGAAACTATGGCTTGAACGAAATAATAGGATTTTCTGAGGTATCTACTCTAGCCCCCCTCAGGTAGAGGTCAAAATTAAAGCTCTGATGGGTGACTTTCTATGCTCTCAGCCTGCTAAATTCATTTGTTCCCCTCTCAATTCCTTGGAAGAATCTTGGTTCCTTCCCTTGAACCCAGGTAAACTCTCCGAGTCAGGCCAGGACCCCAAGTTGCAGGCTTGGGAAATTAGAAAGAATAGCACTGAATTCCTCATATGGAAAAAATAAGTAGGAAGACACCTGCTGGTTTTTGATGGTGCTTCAAAAGGGAATACAGGGAAGGTAGGAGGAGGAGGGGGGCTCTTTGATCCCGGAGGAAATTTGATTTGGAAGTTTTCCTGGGGCTTAGGAGTGGAAACCAATAATGTGGCAGAGGCTCTTACGTTATGGCAAGGTCTGAACCAAGCCTCGCACCTGGGAATTACTGATCTAATGATTGTGGGGGACTCTATATTGATCATTCAAGCGGTCATCACTCGAAATATTCTGCCCTCCTGTCACCTGAAGCAAGTGATGAAACGCATTCTAGCTCTGCTGCCAAAGTTCAGTGATATTGGGTTTTACCATGTTCTTCGTGCTCATAACGGAATAGCAGATCAAGATGCTAATGAAGTCGTCTCCCTAAGTAAGGGATCTCTCAAACTCAATAATGCTCTTAGTCTGTGTCTTTTTCCCTAGGTGCATTGCCTCAAATGATCTCAGGAGCGATCTGAGCTCTCCTGGGGGAGTTCTGAACGTGGAATCGATACTTTTCAGGAGGAATCTGTTAATACATTTGTATAGGTTGCTGAGCAATGGTTTGAGCGGTTATATGGCTCCCTCCGAAGGCTTTGGTTCCTCCTCTTAGGACTCATGGGCAGGAACGGAGGACGGGATTACAGATATCCGTAGAAGGGTCCGCCGCCGTGGCCAAAATCCTCAGAAGCTAGAGGAACGTGAGGGAAATCGTTTGGAGGAGAATGAAACTAGGATGCCTGAGATAATAGACACTCTGCATGCCAGGATCCTCAAGGAAAAGACTGAGGTGCGTAAGCTTTCTGAAGGGCATCATAGGTGCAAGGGAGATCAGATGAAGACATCTGTGGATGTTAATTAAGTTGCTCGGGCTCTGGATTCCAGTGTTTGGTTGTTGTTAGGTGTAAACTTCGGTGCAAGACTGTCTAAGCCTGATGTGTCACTATAGGCTGTTAGTTTTTTGGCTCAAGGAAAGATCTGTTTTACTTTCAGGATTTTAAGATGTAAACCTTATGTGGCTCAACCACTGTTTTTTATTAAATAAAAAACCTACTCGCTATTGTTAAAAAAAAACAACCCCATTCTATAGAAAAGGTCATCTTATATCGGTCTTTTTGCACAATATTGATCTAGTGGTATCCTGAGAATCCATCCATAAAAGAGTAAGCCTCTTTCCCCCCTACATTGTCTAATACTTCATTTGTGAAAGGCGTAGGAAAAGGGTCGTGTAAACATGCATTGTTCAAATTTATCATATCTATGCATATCCTTATTCCTCATGTTTTCTTGTCTTGAACTACCATTAGGCCAATCCACTCTGATTCTTCAACATGTTCTATAATTCTATCCTCTAACATTATGTTTATCTCTGATTTTAAATTATGATTATATTTTGGTTTCATTCTATAGGGTCTATGCTTCACAGGTTTGGCATCTGGCTTCAACAAAATATTCATTTCTCCTAACTCTTCAATGATTCCTTTCATCTTTGAGAACATCATTGGAAACATATACTGGTATTCATGCAACAAGTCAGTAATCTTCTTGGTTGTCTCATCTCTCAAGTAGTTTCCTATGTTGAAAAACTTTGGCTTATATGTTGTAGCAATGTTCACTTTGCACATTATTAGGGGATTTTCATATATCCCTGACTCAAGCTCCAATCCTGCTACTACACATTCCCCTTTAGTTTATGGTATCTGTGATTTCCTTGGTTCTTCATCCTCCTGGTTTTCTTCAGCAACATTATAGCAGTGAATATTTATTCAACTGTCATAGTAACTCTAAGAGTACTATACATTGAGTCTTCTGTCGAAAAAATATTATCCTTGATAACCTGCAAGGTTGAGTCAATCAACGAATTATTATTTTCAAAATTGAATGTTACCTCAAAGTTCCTCGTCAACTCTTCCCAATCTCTTGTCCCTCTGTGCACTTCTATTTCTATGTACCAATTCTTCAGAGTAGTGTCCAGAGTATGCACAAATAAATGCATCCATTCTCTTTGAGGTACTGATCTCCAGTACACAGTTCACTTCATAACATGATCCACTAGATAACTTAATCCAATACACTTCATCATGATACTTTCATTCTCTGTTCCTAATATGACTTGTAATAACATTTTTCACTGCTGCCAATTTGTTATTCCATCCTTTTGTGTAGCCCACCATCTCGAAGGGGTTACTTTCAACATAATATCCAAAGCTAGTAGTTTATGCTAATATGATATCTATAACTCAAAATATATTACAAAAGAAACCACCTCAATTATTCCATCATACCTTGGGGTTTCAACTATTTTAGTTCCAATCCATATCAATGCATAGGTAATTCAAGCACACTTCCTTGTGGACACTTCATGCAGTGTTTGTTTCCAATTCTCTAGAGCCTCTTTTGATTATGACACACATGAACTAATACTCCTCCAACTGAGTATTCTCTCAACTATAGGATTCACATAATCAACTGGTTCTACATACCTTTTTCCTTCAGTGGGGTCTAACGGTGTGGTAACCTTTAAGTTTTGTCTTCGAACACCATCTGTATTTTCTTTAGATAAATGATTTTATTATTATCAAATTCCCAATCAAGTCACAATAGCACTTTATAAGGTGTACTTCCATCTACTATGTTGATCACTTCGATGTCTGCTACACTACT
>ML836681.1:35340-54054 GCA_009831015.1 Picea engelmannii | reverse complement strand
TTGTGTTAAATGCATGTGGTTATAATTTCTGTATCAATTATGTGAACGTTCATGTATAGAATGGTAATTGAGGGGTTTGGAAACTTGGGTAGTACAAAAGGGTACACTACAAATTGGTATCAGAGCAAATAGGTACACTACACTCTGACTGTGCATAGATTAAAGGCAACTCAATAAGACAACCATAAAGAAAAATTACCCCTTACCAAGAATCGATGACTTGTTCAACCAATTGGGAGGTGCTTCCATCTTTTCGAAGATTGAATTAAGGTCTGGATACCACCAAGTCCGGATTACAGATGAAGACATCCAAAAAACAGCCTTCAGGATGAGGTATGGTCACTATGAATTCGTGGTGGTGCCATTTGGTTTAACCAATGCCCCCACCACTTTTATGTGCTTTATGAATAATGTACTCATCAAATTCCTGGACAAATTTGTATTGGTTTTCATTGATGATATCCTAATATACTCCAATAACAGGGAGGAGAACGAAGAACATCTTAGACTCGTACTTCAAGTACTAAGAGAGCATCATCTCTATGCTAAGTTTAAAAGGTGTGATTTATTTCAGAAGCAATTCCATTACTTAGGCCATGCCATATCTAAGAAAGGGGTGGTAGTAGACTCCGAAAAGATCATATCTATTATGGAATGGCCTACCCCGAAGGATGTATCTAATATTAGGTCCTTTATGGGCTTAGCAGGATACTATAGAAGGTTCATAAAAGGGTTTTCCAAGATTGGTTTTCCAATCACTGCCCTTCAGAAAAGGGGATTAAATTCATTTGGACATCAAAATGTCAAGAAAGATTTCAGGAACTGAAATACCTCCTGACCCATGCACCCATGCTGAAGATTGCAGACTTGGATAATGATTTCCTTGTGTGTACAGATGCCTAGAAGGAAGGAATCAGAGGAGTCCTTATGCAAGAGGGATGTGTAATTTGCTACGCATCCCATAAATTAAATGAACATGAGATAAATTATGTGACCCATGACTTAGAGCTAGTTGCCATAGTACATGATTTAAAAATGTGGAGGGACTACCTCTTGGGAAGTAGATTTGTGCTTATGACATACCATTGTTGGTTGAGGCACTTGTTTGATCAATTGAAAATCAATGCCAGGCAAGCTAGGTGGATGGCTCTCCTAAGTGAATTCAATTTTGAAATCAAACACATAAAAGGAAAGGAAAATAGGGTGGTTGATGCCCTTAGCAGAAGTATAAAAACGATTCATGTAGTAGTAGTAAGCACTTGTGAAATGAATGTGAGGGAAAGAGTCATAAATGCACAAGAGACATATGTATTCTTCAAGACCGTGACTTCATACGTAAGGCAAGATCCTATAGGGATAAATTATGAAGGCTACCAAATGCTTGAGGAAGGGATGCTAACTTACAGAAACAGATTATATATTCCAAAATGTGACGACTTGAAGAGGTTCATAATGGATGAACTACATTAGAGACTATATACTGGTCACCCAAGATATCATAAGATGATCACGACCACTAGGAAACAATTCTATTGGTCTATATTGAAGAAAGACATAGCTAACTATCTAGCTAAGTGCCTAGAATTCCGGCAAATTAAGGCAGAACACCGACATCCAACATAATTGTTACAACCCCTACCAATCTCAGAGTGGAAATGGGAAACCATCTCCATGGATTTCATCAATGGATTACCAATTTCGACCAAACAAAACGATGCCATCATGGTTGTGGTGGACAAACTTAGTAAGTATTGTCATTTCGTTCTTGTCAAATCAACTTGCAAGTCCATAGATATTGCCAACATATTCATGAAGGGGATATTTAGACTGCATGGCATGCCCAAGGAAATTGTATTTGACCACGATACCAAATTCACTTCAAGATTTTGGAAATCCCTAATGGCTAGTTTTCAAACAAAATTGTTGTTCAACACAACTTATCACCCTCAAACTGATGGACAAACAAAAAGATTTAACCAAATAGTAGAAGAGATGCTAAGGATGCATGTAATGTAAAAACCTAATAAGTGGGAAGACTACCTACCGTTGGTATAGTTTGCCTACAATAACGATTATCAAGAATCCTTGAAGATGAGGCCTTTTGAAGCCCTCTACGGTAGATAGTGAAAGATTCTAATCAGCTGGAATAACCCAGTGGACATAACTACAATCGGACCCAACATGCTAAAATAAATGGAACAACAAGTAATTCAGATAAAGAAAAATCTGAATATTTCTTAGGATAGACAGAAAAGTTATGTCGACAGGAAAAGGACTCCTCGAGAGTTCAAGATCGAAGACCATGTTTATCTCAGAGTTAGACCCGGGAAGAGTTCCCTGAGAATGGGAGCCTATGCCAAATTGGCACCTCAATATTGTGGACCCTTTGAAGTCGTAGATAGACTGGGACCTGTAGCCTATGGGCTAGCACTTCCTCCCATTGTAAAGGCACATAATGTTTTTCATGTTTCATTATTGAAGAAATATTTACATGATTCTAATCATATAATTGACTAGTATGTGATCCCAGTGGAGCTAGAGGGAGAAATCCTGCCAGAATCCCAATGCATATTAGACAGGAAGGAAACCTCTCTCAGGAACCGAACCATTGTACAGGTCAAGGTGCAATGGAAAAACTTTGGCCCAGATGAGGCTACATGGGAAATGGGGGATGCCATGAGACAAGCATATCCGATCTTGTTTACTCCTGTACATACACGTCATGTTGACAGATAGAACATCAAGGATGATGTTCCTTTAAGGGGGAGAGAATTGTAACACCCTGTTTCCCTCAGTCTATAAATATAACTATATTGGCCAAGGAACTATGGAAAACCTAAAAGTGTGAATGTTTGATTTAATGGACCTTTGTACAAAAGGTCGATGAATGTAAATTTTGTTATTTTAATAGAAAATTGTTACGTGTTGCATGACTGCTGAAAGAGGGCATGTGCTAAGAGAAAAACATGAATGCTATGAAAGGTGGTGGAGGGGACCCGGAATGGTTGTGTTAACCTCCACCGAACCAATACCATGCTGGAATTAATTTCTCAGATCAGAACAACCCTCTAACCCAAGAATGAATTACAGTCGTGATGGTAGGTGGGAAGACCTATTCAAGAGTTAATGAGGGGATGGGGCAGATTGCCCATCCGTAAGGCTTCCAGACCTAACCACAAACTAGGAATTCGAGCCACATGCAACCTTACTGAGGAAGGAAAGAAAGGAAGTGTGGTGAGCAGAGGACGACCTACGGAAAAAATGCATAGACGAGATCAGAAACTCTCGGGGTCTGAGGAAGGACTAAAAGAGGAACAGTGAGTTTTGATCACAGAAAATAGAGATTGAGCCAGGAGAAGGAGAGTATCCTTCGTCCTTATCTATTTCTGTATTGGGAGAAGGAGAATAACCTTCGTCGTTAACTTTCATTGAGATGGAAGTAAGAGATTGAATCTAAAAGAATCGTGGCTTAATCTTGGGGGTGGCCGGTGATAAATCCATTGGGAGTGACTGAGCCTATGGTTGGGTGGAAACAAGAACCCCTTTCAACAATCGCAACACACTCTATGGTTCTAATAAGTTTTTTCTTGCCTTATGATTTGAATTGTAAATAATGGATTCATGCAAGTATTTACATGTCTATAAAGGGTTCTTTCTCTGTATTAAATGATTAAGTTATGAGTATCTGTTCATTCCCTTGAAAACCTATATTTTTGCTTGAATTTCCATACGTCCCAGTTTAATCACTCGAAGGTGCTTTCCCCAAGAATTTACATCACCATTCCGAAGTCGGAGCAAGCCTCTAGGCATAGCCACCATTTTGGTAACCTCACAAGTTACTTTTCCTTGATTCAAAGCTTAAAGCTCTATGAGTTGGGAAGGTGTTCTCTTTAGACCAGTAGTCTAGGAGACTCTGAACTTGTGTTTGTTTACTTAACCAAAAACCCAACTAAGAACGGGGATCATAGGCCAAGAGTTATATGAATATCCACGTGACCTGGGTCTAGGAATCGTGGAGCTCGAGGCTCCGAGATGTCAAATTGCATGATAGTCAAGTTGAACCCTGCAATTTCTATGAACAGTCGATCTATGAACAAAGATTGGGGGTGGGGAATCACTGCAGAGCACGAAGGTGAAAATATCATGTGCGCTAGTTTGTGACCCACAATTCACCCTTTCTATTGATCTCGATGGGATGGAAGATCAATGATCCCAGTTAGACTAGACTCGAGCGAGCACTTTCCAGATTGAGGAGGTCAAACTCTCTGGTAAAGAGCATGAATATTGGGGCCCTACAATTTCTATGAACCATCGATCTTCGTTGACCTTTGATCTGAGTTTGAAACGATCCCTGAAATGAAAGGAGCACGTGGGATGGTGAAATCATCAAGGGGATCAAGCTTAAAAGAGATAGTGAGAGAGGAGAAACCAGACGAGGGTGTAAGCTTGGAAGGAGGTGTGTGAACCAAAATGGGAGTGCAGAGAACATGACCTGAAGAACTAGAACACAAGCTTGATGCTGAGGAAGCATTTGATAAGTCTCACAGGATCTCTATGACGAATAGAGTCTCTCTGAGAGATAACATAAATTCCCTAGTGATATCATGGATTGGAATAGGGGTGGCTATAGTGCTAAGAGTGAATTCCTCTGAGCCTATGGTTGGGTGGAAAGGCACACACCTACAGTCAGTTAGTTGGATGCAACCTATAATAGATAAGTATTCTCATACCCTGTGTAATTGAGCTGTAACTATGTAATAAATTTGGATATCCTGTGAATGACTCAGGGATATGCATGTGTGTTTAATGATTATACTGTATCTCTTTATTCTTTTTTAAATTGTTTATTTAAGTAAGTATGAAATTTTCTGATTTATATATGTAAATGCCCGAGCCCTCTGGTGGCTTAAGTTAAAATAAGTGGATTGTGAGTTTGTCGACCTTGGCCACGGTTTTCACGGGTGCACGTCGACACTCCCAGTTGCCTAAAGTCTCTGGGAGGATGAAGTTTGCTAAGCTCAGGAGAGGTAGTGCTGGTATGCATAGAGTCTCTATGAGGTGGGTAGAGGTCAAGAACCTCTTAAGTCCTAGAGTTGAGGAATGAATGTAAGGAGTGCATGGAAGAATTCTTCCAAGCATTACATTCAAGAGAAAGAGTGCAAAGCTCTTAAGCCTTTCAGAGCCAACAAAACTCAGGAAGAATAACGAGACTCAAGTATCAAAAGGGAATATCCTTTCATTTGGAATATGAATTAACAAGATCTGTTTGGGAGGGTCCAAGGTCTATCATGACCATTAGATTTGAAGAAGGAGAGTAGGCGTTAATGGCTTGACTCCTTTAGTCTTCGTAAGTTCGACAAATGTTGGTAATCATCGTGAAGGGGACGGATCCTGTGAAGTCCAAAAACTGAATTCGTGATGCGAGCTGGACCGTAGATATAAGGATCTATAGGGACCCACCTTGACCGTCGAATTTGTGAGTTTGAAGTTTGCGTGACAGGAGAATCGCATGTTGGTGTGACTAAAATTATGAAACCCAAAGTTGTGATGTGACCTGGACCATTGGATCGAGGAAAGTTATGGACCTTTGATCTAATGCGATTGGATTTTTGGGATCGGGAATTGGGGAAAAGAGGCAAGAAATATTCCCACTTTGCAAAACGCAAAATCTCGAAACGCGAAGTCCCGATTCGTGAAGAGGTGAGATAACTTTTGAGTCCGCGAAGTGAAAAGTCCCGAAACGTTCGAAAGTGGGCCCCAGGTCATAGTTGGAGGTCACATTAGTGGAGAATAAGGGAAGGAGCGAGCGCTCTCTAGGCTCTAGTTTGGATTTCAAGAAGTTGGGAGAGTTAGGTGACTCACAGCGGAATACCCAAAGTCGGGAAGTCGTGAAGCACCTTTTGATTAGGCATTTGGTCACAGCCTGAGGTCATTTGAAGGAAGGGGCTAGCATGAAGAGCTAGCACCTACTGTTAAAATCCTTCAAAGGGGCCATGAAAGAGCCCACGGGTTTGGAAGAACCCGGAATGAGAAGAAAGGGGAACCTAGAGAGATTTAAGGAAAGTAGAATTTTTATGCCCCACCCCTTAAAAGAGTACTTAGGGGCTGGGTGTGTTACAATGGAATGCATGGATTTGAGAGGTCATGCGCTAAATGTTTGGGCTGATTATAATTATAACATATGATAGGTCCTCTTTCTTGACCAAAGCCTCCTCTTCCTCGACCTCCTCTACCTCCTCTGCCTCCTTGATTATAACCTCCTCTGGGAGTATTAAAATGAGAGGATCCTCTTCTTCTTCTTCACCTTGGACTTTATAAGCATTCGTAGTGTGCTCTCTCATCAGGTCCAACACACGATGATTATTCTCGTCATGTTAGAAAAAATTATAGAAATTAAAAAACAAATTCATCGTAGTTCTCTAGTATTTTTGCATCAATGGACAATTATGAGGGTGGTGACCCACTGTCTTGCAAATTTCACACCATAACCTTAACGGATTTGGAGCTCCTGTATTCAAGTATTGATGAAATGTTGGGCACTCTTTTTTATGATGGGATTCTTTTTTATAGATGATACACCAAACTCCCTCTTTCTTTTCGTTTCCTTTCATAATTTACTATAATTGAATAATCAGTGAAACCAACTGTGACTGGACTTGATCCATCCCCACATTATTCTCTCCTACATGGGAAGCTTCCAATTTCGTTGCAATTTTCAGAGCTTCTGACTACGTTGCAATATTATGATGCATCAAAGGGTAGCGTATGTGTGACAATAAACCTACAATAAACCATTCTCTGTATTGTTCATCCAAAATATGGAATGTTAACTGATATTTAAATATGTTAAACCTTTGATCATAGTCCCATACCGATTCATTTACTGTCTTCTTTTTCTCCTCTAGCTCTGTAATACATTGCAACTGATATTTAGGCTTCTAGAATTCTTTCAGTAAGGCTTGTATTACCTCTACCAATTTTCTCATTTGACCCGTAGGTGTGGTATTCTGATATTTCATATACCATAATAGTGCATGATCTCTGAAGGTCATTTTCAACTACATAATCTTCACATCATCTTCTTGGATGTTCTTCATAGTCCATATCATGTACAAATGAAAAAATGTTGTTCTGGATCTTCTAGGTTGACCCCTTGAAAGAGAGGCATCCTTAAGGTGGGATCTACCTCCACCATCGTATTCTATGTAATATTATTTCTTGATACCACTAATTGATTCTAATTCAATGTACTACTTCCACTACTTTAAGTACTTCCACTACGATATCTACTTCCTTTACTAAATACAATTGACAAAAATTTTGATCTTACCTTAGTTCTTAGCGATGCATATGGGGTTGTGGGTTTGATGCAGAGTCTGATCTGAGTGGGATCTTCGTGTATTGGACTAAGTCGACATATATTTTCTTCTGTTTGTAAAATCCCTTTGATCTAAAATATTGCACCAATGTCTTTTTCTTGGATATCACTGTGTTGCCCTTCTCTCTCAGCCATAGTCCTCTTCTTATTTGGTCTAAATCTCTTATACCTATGCAATAATCAAATTTATTCATTCATTGCACACTCTTCTTCACTCGACATCCTCAACCTATCCATTCCTCATTCCTTCTTTTCATCCCTTTCTATGCTCAGATCATTCCATGGTCAACCCCCAGTTCCTCTATGTGTGCAAAGGTGCTTAGCAATCAAATTCCATTGTCATCACTCCTTTTTCACACAACAACATCTTAATCCACGTAGATATTGACTTCATGTATCTTCCTCATGGTCCCTTTAAGAATTATCTTTTAGCAACACTGTACTATTGAGTACAATCTATGGAAAATTCAATAACGCAACCTCCTAGTACACTATCCAACCAGTAGTCAATTGTTTGTGATGTCTTATTGATTACTACATTAACTTGTTGATTCAATTCAAGAGTCCAATTCCTCAAAACCATAGTCCGATATCTTCCGGGCTATTCAATAAATATCTGGATCCACTCTACTAAAACATTCAGAAAGTCAACGAAGAAAATTTCATGTAAATATGTAAACACATACCTTTGTAACCATTCTTTCATGTTGATCCATGGATTATGATTCTGGTCTATTGTAAAATTGATCTCCTTAGTATTCCTCCATTCTCTTATCTTCTCCTTATTGGGCCTCCATGTCCCCCTCATTCGTAGATCCTGGTCTCGAAAACAAAACCATTTTTTGGCATGGAATGGGTAAACCGAGGTTAATCATTAATTAACTAACAAATCCCAATATACTATCCCTTTTAGCATCACCCGCAATCAGGTGAAGTCTCACCTGAAGTACCTATGGGGACTACAGGAAGCAGGTTTTCGCAGTCATGGGGGAATATGAGGCATTCATTCCTTACTATTTACTTAAAATTCATTCATATGTTTTGTGCATGAATCCATTTAATATATCTAACATATGCATATTAGCTATTCATCATAAGTGTGCATTAAACAAAAAAAGAAAAAATATAACAACATACACATTAGAACACAAGGTTTTAACATGGTTCACCCGAAACCGGGCTACGTCCACAATGACTGGCTTCTTATTCATTCATTCATAATCTCCATTACATTCATGTGCATTGTGCTCATATATAAAATTAAGTAAAAATCCAAACCTGCCCAATCCGTTCTATGCCATAGTGCACACATACTTCTCTATTGATATTCAACTCAACTCATAATCAACAACTCAACCAACTAGTCAACAATACAAATCACTAGCCAATTCTTCACACACTCTACTAGATAAGCTCTCTAGATTACCTTCTACCCAAAACCTGTTACCTATTTATAGTTTTACAATAGGGATTATCCTGTTACAATGTGGACAAAATGTTCCAAAGTTCCTAACTAGCTTCTGCCTTTTGCACGCTAACTCCTTAAAATGCACTAACTTATTTCCTAGAACTATAAGGTCTTCCAATAAATTCGTAAAGGTCTACCTCCATCTAGATATCATGAACATACAATCAAGCTAATACCTGTAAATACTCCTCCTAATGAAAGGCCTTATAGATATCCTGATCAACAAAATGGGGAGATTGAGAAAATAGTACCAGACATGCTGGATTTATGTATTGTTCAACCATGTAGGAGTTCATTTTAAACTCCAGTAGTGGTGGTGAGAAGAAAATATAATTTTTGGGCGATGTTTCCTTATTATAGAGATCTAAACAAAATCAACATAAAGGATAAATTCCCCATTCCAAATATTGGTGAGATATTATATGAGCTTCATAAAGTGGCTCATTTTACAAAGCTAGATATTAAATAAGGATACCACTAGATCATATTAAGAAAATATGACATTCCCCCCCAAAAAATTAGAATTCATGATGGGAGCTATGAGTTCTTAGTCATGCCTTTTGGGTTGACTAATGCTCCTTCGACTTTTCAAATCCTCATGATCAAAAAATTTCGAACCCATCTTAGAAATTTTTTGTTGGTTTTCTTTGATGATATAATTTTCTATAGAAAATCATGGGAAGACAACATTAAACATATGGATCAAGTCCTACGAATTTTTGAGAACAATCAATTGTATGTACAAATATCCAAATGCTATTTTGGGAAATAATAATTAGAATATTTGGGTCATATTGTTTCAAGGGAATGGGTTAAGGAGGACCCTCAAAATATCCAAGCTATTACAAAATGGCCTACTCCTAAGAACATTAAGAGTCTTAGAGGATTTTAGGGTCTTACAGGAAATTATTGAAAATTTGTTAAGAATTATGCAAGCATTGCAGGCTCACTCGCATCTCTCTTGAAGAAAAATTCATTTGTATGGAATGATGAGGATACTTTGGCATTCTCTCTCTTAAAGGATGTCATGTATTCTACACTAGTATTGGCAACACCTGATTTTGGTAAAACATTCATAGTAGAATGTGATGCATTAAGATTAGGAATTGGAGCATCATTGACACAACAAGGAAGACCATTGGATTTTGAAAGAAAATTGTTAGGGACATGTTAGCAATAATTCTAGTCATGAGTTCGAGAATCATTCAGCCTCGCTAGTCGCACAAAGTACTCAAGCGCAACTCAGAAGAATTCTTGTTTTTCCAAGAAACAGATCAAGCGAGCGGGCAAAGTTTTGGTATTGGCAGTCGAGGTCCATCCACGAAGTAGATCAACGGTTATCGGGATCTCAGAGTTGTCAATTCACCCGACATTTAGCAGTGAAGGAGTCCCTTTTATTTGGAGGCTAATTATAGGTCGTTCGATCCAGGGGCGCATGTCGCAAGCGCTGGCCATCTCGACGTTTCGCCCGTCGCGACTTCAACACACAAAGGGCAGCTCTGTTATTTCACGAGACGCAAAGTGTCGAGAGCATCCAAGAATTCGGGCCCACAGAAGTGCCGAGAGGATCAGAGCCGTTCTTCAGCGGGGACACGTGGCGAGAGATCCCACAGAGTCGGGGATCGGGGAATTGAAAGTCCCATGCACATGGCAGCAGGAATCGCGATATATCGATACCCGATTTCCCAATGGAGCCAAGGATTATAGTGGAGTAAAGGTGGCAGGATATCACGAGTCCGAAGGATGCGCGCTCGTTGACATCGGAAACGTCGAAACTCCGATGGGGAGTTTGCCCATGGTCATGAGGGGATAGGCCATATGGATCATGTTTTAGTCATTAAGGGCTAGCTCCTAGGAAGGGGAGCTCATCGTACATCGGGATATCGGGGATCTCGGGTGCAAGGAACTCGCGCACTCCAAACTAGTGAATCCTGAATTCCCGAAATCCTGAAACATTCATCATACCTCCTTGCCGCTACATCCTTTTCCCGTGTTGCGCCAACTCATATTTTCTTCCCGGCCCCTGTGTCTCATACGCCCAGCTCGTACACTACCCAAAGCTTTTCTTTTTCCCATCCGCCCACATGGCCTCTCCTCATCCCATACCTGCATCGGGCATGTCCAGTTATCCCTGCCTCGTCACCATCCATTCGCCACTTCTTGTCAAGTCCTCCAGTTACCATGACAGCCTTCACGTCAACTCATTAGTCCTACCATGATTTCCCCAAGCAAGATTCAAATGGTAGAATATGAAGGTTTCCATGTCCTGTATGAACGAAGTTGGCTAGGGCCTTTCCTAATCTCAGTGAAGCAGTTATTGCGGTAGTTGATGGTGGTTGAACATCGTTTCCTCCATAAATGGAAAGTCCGGAATTGACTGTAAGCTTGTCAATTCTTTCTCAGGTCCTTGGAAATGCGATTGCATCTGACTGAAGTCCATGACTTCCCAGAGACTACAGGCGTAGAAAGCATACAGACGTAATGTCTTCAATGCCGTGTCTGGATTGCGCTTGGAGTATTTTTGTTCCAATTATATGTAGGCATTTTGGCCACTTTTGTAAGGATCGATGGTTGAGCAGAGCTCCTTGGTTGTAAAGTTTTAATGAAGCATTGTTGTTCTGGATATATATGAACTTTAGAGACTTCTTACCTTATGAATGCCAGTTTCTCTCATGTCTTTGTTTACACTGTGTTAGAGCAGCTCGGAATTGGAGGATCCAGTCGAGCTGTAGCTATTATAGGATGATGTTGTAATGGATCACTGTAATAGTTAGGGAGCCTCTAATCAGTCCCTATAACTTCCTTAACACTGAAGGACTTGGAATTGGAGGATCCAGTCAAGTCTTCTTTCAGTTTCTTGAAGCCTTGAGCCAGGAGGATCCTGCTATCAGAGTTTTTCTCCTACAGACCGCTACAAGCCTGATGCCCAGAGCTGTTTGTTCACTTTCTTTTAAGTCTTCGACCTGTTCGTCTTTAAATCAATCCACTAGCTGAAGTTAGGATTCTAGACCTCCTCTGTCCTTTATGTACCAGACTCAGTCTCTGAGTTAGAGTGATACCTCCTAGAGCCATTACCTCCATTTGATCACCCTTTATAAACAAATCGTGACATAAACTGATGGGCGTTGGGCTCTGCTCCTACAAGCAATCCAGGAGTGACTTCTAACGCTAACATTTCTAGCGCCATTGTCGGGGATGGAATTGAATATTTTCCCTGGGTAGAATGACATTGAGTCTCTGAATCCGAAGGTGCATAGGATCATCAGAGCCTTTTAGATTGCTAATTTCGCACCTGGCGACTCCATTGTGATGACTCCACTGGGGAGGACCTTCTCTGTTAATTGTGGATTTCAAAGGCAGGCATATGCGGTCTCACCCACAGCTGCCTCTAGCTACACCTGAAACGGATCCAAAGACGGTGCTCAGAAAGGGAAAGGCCTCCGAAGAAGAAGTGTCCATCACCGAACCAGGTAATCCACCATATCCTTCTGTTGGAGCTCCTTTTTCTCCTCCTCAAATTTTTCACAGGCCCGTCACTACAGTTTCCCGTTTCTTAAATTTTGGGAGTGTTCCTGTTGAGTTTTCCCCTCCCGGTCTGGGATCAGAGGGACAAGATTTTGTCACTCCCCTCTCCCCTGAAGCTATGCCTTGGAATAGACCCGTGACCTCAGAAGATTTCCCTACTTTTGTGCAAGGAGGAGCACCTGCTGACTGGAGCTCGGTAGCCTGTTCTCTGAATCACCTCTTGTTTCCCACCCCACTTTGAGACTTACCTTCAATAACCCCTTTGCGAACTCCTTCTCCTCTGATTTCTCCTCCACCTAACATCCCTATGGCTAGTGCTAATCCCCCTCTCAACAGAATGGATGCTATATCCGCTGCTAGATACACTCCCCTAGTTCTTCCCCATCCTATGAATCCCCTCCCTGCTGGAGATTACCTGAAATACATGCCCAAGTTCACTAGGGAAGGAGACTTAACTGCTGAAGAACACCTAGCTGCTTTCTACATTTATGAAGACAACCTCAATAATGAAAACGAGGATGTCTGGATGAGAGTTTTCGTCCAGAGCCTGGATGGTGAAGTGAGGAAGTGGTTTAGAGGATTGGCCCCAGGATCTATTGTTGGGATTGAGGCCTTGGATAGTGCTTTCCTGAGGGAGTGGGGAGATAGGAAGGACTTCATGTATTACATGAAAAAATTCGGGTCTTTGAAAAAGATGGAAGGAGATTCGGTCTCTGACTTCTCCCAAATATTTAACAAAATGTATAACAAGATCCCTGCAGAGATAAAGCCCTCAGAAGCCTCTGCCCAAATTTCCTACGCTGGTGCATTTGACCCTGATTTCTGCCTTTTGCTGAGAGAAAGAAGAGCCACCTCCTTAGCCCAAATGCAAGATGTTTCCATAGAAGTGGAATCCAATGTATTAGCAGTTGACAGACTGAGAAACAAGGCCAATGCAGATAGAAGAAAGGGAAGGTCAGAAGCCTCAACTTCTGGATCATTGGCACCTCACCCTCAAGTGGATGAACTAACCAAGATGGTGAAGTCTCTATCTGCAGAGATGGAGAGGATGAGGATGGAAGGGAGGAAGGCGTATAAAGGCCCTCAGATCACTGAAAACAAGGGAGGTTTCAGGAGGCCAAATAATTTTACTCCCTCGAATGTGCAGAAAGAGAAGGGAAGAGACAGAGAAGATCAGAAGATTCAAGCCCCTTTTCAAAACAATTTTGTGACCGAGGGAGGAGAAAGAGAATTAGAGGAGCTTGATCCTAAAATCCACTGTGTTGGAGACACTCCTCCTTTCCCTCATCTCACTCAATCTGCATACGAAGAGTCTCTCATGGACAGCCAGCTGAACGAGCTAAGCAAGGGAGACAAGGCTAGTGGCGGCCGAGGCAGGTACAGCTTAAGGTCTGATAAAAAGATGGCAGCGCCTGATATTCCCCAGCAGTCCATTAGAGCAGAGAGACCTGCTAATGAAGAAGCAAATGATCACAGAGGTAAGAAATCTCAAACCCCCTCCCCCATTGTTCACAATCATGCTCCTGAAATAAAAGAAATTACGAAGCCTACATCTTCTTTTAATTTTGAGCATGAGATTCAAAGGATCAGAATCCCTGTGCCCCTCACTGAGCTGATTAAACATGGAGAATTTAAAAATGCTTCTCTGAGCTGTTACAATCTGAAGCCTCATGCCTTCCCTCAGACTCCACAAACCTCCAAGATGAAAAACCAACAGTTGTCCTAGGTCCCATGGTAGAAGATAGAGATGACTCTTCCCCTCGCTTCTACACCTCCTTGAACATACATGACAAAGTGCTGCACAATTGTTTAATGGATTCAGGGGCCTCTCACAACCTCATGCCCAAAACTGTCATGGAAGAGTTGGGACTAGAATTTACCAGAGCCTATCATGACCTCTATTCTTTTGACTCCAGGAGAGTTCAGTGTCTTGGAGTTATTAAAGACCTGGTTGTAACCTTGTTTCAACTGCCTATGAAAAGTGTGGTCATGGATATCGTAGTATCCGATGTTCCCCCCAAGTTCGGAATGTTGTTATCAAGATCTTGGATAAAAATACTGGGGGGAATCTTGCAGATGGACCTCACATATGCTACTATCCTAGTGTTCGAAGGAGAGCATAGAAGACTATACAGGGAATCTCAATTGGCCTATATAATCAGTGATGAAGCCAATCCCACCAACCATCCTATCTCTGCCTTAGACACTGATTTAGGCTCCAGTTTACTGCAGCTCACCCATGCCCCAGAGCCCCCTCTGAGACTTAGAAAACAACACTATGTTTCCCCTGAAGTTCCTCTCTCCATCACCCCAATCTGGAAAATGTTTTTTGATGGAGCCTGTGCCCGAGAATGCGCTGGAGCCGGAGTGGTTTTTGTGTTGCCTGCCCAGGAAACCATATCTCTATCATACAAATTAGAATTTGAAGCTACCAAAAATGTGGCAGAGTATGAGGCTCTTGTTCTGGGACTAAGGGCTGCGAGGGAAATGGGAATTCAAGAGATAGCAGTGTTCGGTGACGCAGAATTGGTGGTCCAGTAGGTCAAAAATGCTTATCAAGCTAAGCATCCTTGGCTTAGGAGTTACATGAATGAGGTCTGGGACCTTGTTGACAGTTTCTTCTCAGCATTTAATATTTCTTTCATCCCAAGAGAGGAGAACACCTTGGCGGATTCCTTGGCTACATCGGCTAGCAATTTCAAAGTACCTCTGCCACCCAAATTCAGATATGACATGGAAGTAAAATACAGACCCTCCATACTTGACAACGTCAAACATTGGAAGGTATTCGAGGATGATCTTGAGGTCAAGAGGTTCTTAGAGACTGTTGATGAATTTTCAGAAATGCACATAGACCAAGATGTCGTCCCAGAGGAAGAGCCCGATGGGGGTAATCTTCTAAATAAGATTGTAGGGAATGACATTGTACAGCTACCCAGCAACCATATTCCCAGGGGACTCGTTCCCTTGGAGAGGCTTTTTGATAATAACAATGTGTCTGTAAAAGGAAAGGTCTCAGAGGAGGACGCTAATACTATTCAGTGCAACATTGGAACCGAGAGTGAGCCCAAGTATGTCAAATTGTCAAGAAGTCTGACAGGGAAGCAGAGGTCTGAGTACGTTGGACTCTTAAAGGGATTTGCTGATGTGTTTTCCTGGACCTACGAAGACCTTAAAACCTATGACACCTCTGTCATTGAACATAAAATCCCATTAAAGGAAAGGGCAAAGCCTTTCAGGCAGAAGCTGAGGCAGATCAATCCCATGTTGCTGCCTATCATGGAGAGAGAAGTGAAGAAGTTGCTGCAAGCTCGGATCATTGTACCACTGAGATATTCAGAGTGGGTGGCTAAATTGGTGCCAGTAAAGAAAAAGAATGGAGAGATCCGACTCTATGTAGACTTCAGAAACCTGAACAGAAGCTCGTGAAAAGATAACTAGTCCCTGCCAAAGATGGAACATATACTGTAGAGGGTGACAGGAGCTTCTAGGATGTCTATGATCGATGGTTTCTCCGGCTACAATCAGGTCTCTGTTCTGCCTGAAGACAGGGAAAAGATAGCGTTCACCACTCCATGGGGCACGTTCATGTATGCTAAGATGCCATTCGGACTAATGAATGCAGGGGTGAATTTCCAGCATGCCATGGACATAGCTTTTGTTGGGGAAAAGGACAAATTTGTGGTCGTTTATCTGGATGACATCACGGTATTTTCAAAATCTAATGAAGAACACCGTCGCCACCTCAGGAAATTTTTATTGAAATGCAGAAAGTTTGGCATTTCATTAAACCCCATGAAATCTTTGTTTGCCATGAAGGAAGGAAAATTACTAGGCCACATAGTATCAGCAGAAGGAGTCAGGATTGATCCCAGTAGAGTTGAGGCAATACAAGCCTTATCAATCCCAAGGTCTAGGAAAGAGGTCCAATCTTTCCTAGGTAAGATTAATTTTTTGAGGAGATTTGTGCCTAACTTTGCTAAGGAGGTAAAGCTGATAACAACCATGTTAAAGAAAGAGAATGAAGTAAGGTGGACCCCTCAATCGCGACATTCTTTTGAACAAATCAAGAAGGCCCTGAATGAAGCTCCTGTGCTTTTCAGTCCTGATTATTCAAAGGATTTCCTTATTTTCTCCTTTGCTTCACCCGACACCGTGGTTGTTGTTCTATTACAGACAAATGACAGTGGGCTAGAACAACCTATTTCTTATTTCAGTTGAGCATTGAGGGATGCCGAAGTCAGGTATGACACTATGGAGAAGCAAGATTATGCTCTAGTGAAAGCTCTCAAAGCTTTTAGAACCTACATTCTACAGTCAAAGATCATTTCTTATGTCCCCTCAGCTGCTGTTAAAGACATTCTTATTCAGCCTGACATAGACGGGAAAAGGAGTAAATGGATAGCCAAAATCCTGGAATTCGACCTGGAAATAAGGCCCACCAAGTTGATCAAAGGGCAAGGTTTAGCCAAGCTGCTGGCTAAAGCAAATTGCCAAGCTTTGGGGATAAGTTTCATCAATGAATGCTCGGGTATTCAGCAGGATCGATTGTCTGACATAGATCATCAAAGGGAGCCCCCATTGGCTCAATGTCCTTGGTATAAGGATGTCATATACTTTTTGCAGGAGTTGCGGCCTCCAGATGGCCTGCAAAAAAGAAAAGCAAGAGCTCTAAAGCTCAAAGAAGTCAGGTACTGCCTAATTGATCAAGCGTTATATTGGAAAGACCCTCTGGGAGTGCTTTTAATTAGTCCACCAGAGGCCGAGATGATCATGGCTGAATTTCACAACGGTCTATGTGGAGGGCACCATTTCTGGAGAGCCACAGCCCACAAAATCCTCAGGGCTGGGTACTACTGGCCTACCGTATTTACTGATGTCTGCAACGGGGTCAGAGCCTGCATCAAATGCCATAAGTTTGCAGGGAAGCAGCAGCTCAGGTCTCTTCCATTAAAACCGGTGGTGGTTTTAGGGCCTTTCCAGCAGTGGGGCCTAGATTTTATCAGAGAAATTCACCCTCCCTCCAGTGGGCAGCATAGGTGGATCCTGACTGCTACAGATTTATTTACCAAGTGGATTGAAGCTATTCCCACCAAGAGTGATTCCCACAAGGTAATCATCCGATTCTTGGAGGACCTCATCACAAGGTTTGGTTGTCCAAATAAGATTGTCACTGATAATGCAACCGCTTTCGGGTCTGAGCCATTGGCAAGGTTCTGTGAGCAGTTCGGAATTAAGCTAATTCACTCCACCCCATATTACCTACAAGGCAATGGTTTAGCAGAGTCCTCCAACAAAAGTTTAATAAGAATCATCAAAAGGTTGTTGGAAGACAACCAAAGGGCTTGGAACTTGAAGCTTAAATTCGCCCTATGGGCTGATCGGGTGTCTACAAAGAGAGCCACAGGTCTGTCCCCTTTCCAGTTAGTCTACGGAGCCGAAGTCGTTTTCCCTTCTCAGCTAGCCACCCCTATAGAAAAATTCCTCTAGGACTATCAGGAGGATCTTGATGACATGGTCAGAAGGATTCATCAGCTAGTAGAGGTCCAGCAGACTAGGGAGCAGACAGTGAACAGGATTCAGGACCATCAGCAAAAGATCAAGCAAGTTTTCGACAGGAAGGCCAAGAAGGAGCATTTCCTGGTAGGAGACCTGGTACTGAAATGGGATGCTTCTAAACAAGATAAGGGAAAGCACAACAAATTTGAAGCCCTGTGGATTGGGCCTTTCAGGATCTCCGAGGCTTTCTTGAACAACACATACAAGTTGCAAGATTTGGAAGGTGAAGAAATTTTCAGCGGCCCAGTAAATGGGAACTTCCTGAAAAAATGTTTTTCTTGAGTCTCTCATGACTCTTTTGGTTTGTAAATATTTGTTGGCATCCAATCATTTTTTTTAATTGCTCTTAAAAAACGCTGCCTACACCCCTTGTCTCATCAATGAAAAGTCATCGTCGCATTGTGCTTCTAGGCTTTTGTTTCATTTTGCGACAATTGCAATTTAGTCTCGATTTAATTTTCACAACTGTAAGTGTGAAAATACCTCTTTCATCGTTTGGACTACAGTCCTCTTTTATCGGTTTTTCCAAAAGACACTTCACCATTGGTTTATCACATGACTGCTAAAGGTTTCCTTGAACTTTTAACCTTGAGCATTATCTTACCTTGATTACGCATTTGGATATGTTTGATTGCTAAGCGTTTGGGTATTAAAATTCATTGTTTTTATTCTGATCTTATAGTGGATTTGGTCTTATTGCTTTTATCCCTATTGCTATGGACTTTTCACTCAGTTATTATATGAAAATTTTGGATCATTATGCTCTAAAAGAACTTTGGAATGC
>ML836680.1:32629-51630 GCA_009831015.1 Picea engelmannii | reverse complement strand
TAAAAATAAATTTATGCTTCTGAAGTAATTAAAGTGATAAAATTTATGCTTATGTCATACTTGTAAATTTATTTTTAAAAATAAATTTATGCTTCGGAAGTAATTAAAGTGATAAAATATATGCTTCCGATTGTACATTAATCCATGATAAAGTACACTGTTAAGGTAACTCGAGATTACAGTGAGAGTAGTTCGAATCGACCCTTGTCACGAGAGTATAGCCCGGAGTAGTTGGGCTTTCCATAAAAATAAATGGATAAAATATACATGTCATTCTAAATGCAGCAAAGATGTTTATACTACTAAGGAAAATAAGCTGCTAATAGGATTAGAGGAGTTGGTAAGTTCTACTGAACTTCTGTGTGCATTGCACCATTAATTCTGCCTATCATGAATGCGTAGAATTGATGGTGGAATGTAAATTTTGGTATGGATTCACCAACAATTATAAGACCATTATGAAGTGGTGGAGAGAAGGTATTGGCTGATTATTGTAAGGTAAGAAGCGAACTAAAGAAGAAGAAGATAGCAGAAAGATGACTAACCTGATACAGGAAGTGTTGTAATTTGGGGGTGCATGATTGGTTGTAATTCAGAATTGATAGTACAACCTAAATTTTGGTATGGAGTTACTAGCAATTAGTAGATCATTGCAAAACAAGAAGCGAACCAAAGAAGAAGGTAGCAGAGAAATGACTACCCTGATACATGAAATGTTGTAATTTGGGGGTGCATGATCGGTTGTACCCAACACCCCAAAGAGTTTTGGGTCCAAGTTGTAAGTCTTGCCATAGGCAAGTTGTATTCCCTAAATGTTTATAAGCCATGTTGAACCAGGCCTACATAGAATAGTATGTGATCATGTAGCTTGTATCCACATTGAGCGGAAGACACATCAAGTTATGGAATGAACCACTAGTTTAGGTACAATGGTGGAAAGTGTACTCGTGTCTAAGCTTCATGGTGAATCGGAGAAGTTGAACCTTCTATCAACAAGGGGAGAATGTGCGATAGGTTAATCTCATAGATGGTTAGGACCAAGTTATGTTTAAGGGGGAATGTTAAGTTATGTTTAAGGGGGACTCATCTAATGCATTGTAAACCATCAAAGATTAGAAGAAAGCTTAGTCCAAGGGAAGCTAACTTATTTGTAACTATATATCAATATGTTGTGTGAGTTGCACCATCAGTTATGGGTATATATACTGCCTCTGAAGCCGTGAAGTAACAAATTTAAATTCAAATTTACATAAACGTCATTACTATCATCCACCCTAGATTAAAGGTTATTTCATGCACATAAGAATTTGTAATCTTTACTGAAAAATAATATGACATCACAACAATTCAGGTGTTAAGATATGACATAACTCAAAAATTTAAAAGACTATACTGTCCTTTTTACCTAAGCTTATTATCAGTCATGGTCATGTTTAGACTGGGCTTTTGCTATGGAAGATATCATGTAAAAAAAATTATATCTTAATATAATTTTGAGCTAATTTTCTATTGGAAAAAAAAGATATGACATGTATTGAGAAGAAAATAAATTGTCTTGATTGAAAATTCTGGTTATAAACCCTCGACGAACTTGTTCTCCCCCTCCTTGAAACTAGCCAAACGCTTGACATTCCCTGATGGTTTAGAATGGACGCCCTTCTAAATGGATGCACATATTATAGTAGTACCTACACATAAACAAACACACCCCATTTAATTTACAGCCGAAAGTACACATAAATAAACGAGCCAAATTTAATTTAAAAATTTAGAGCTGAACATACACATAAACAAACACACCGAATTTAATTTAAATCCTCAAACTACATGAAAACTCTAATAAGAATCCAAACATTTCAACCAATGATTAAATAAATATATTATTTTATATATTAAAAAAAATCAAATAAATGATTAAATAAATATGTTATTTTATATATTAAAAAACAAAATCAAAATAAGAATCAAATTGGTTATATGTTAAATAAATATGTTATTTTATATATTAAAAAATAAAATTTTCAATTTCTTAGATTTAATAGTAGAGTAAGAAATGTTTAAAATAAAACCAATCAACACAAAAAAAAAATACTATATATTGAATATAATAATAATAATTTCATGATTTTATATTAATTATAATAATAAAAATAGTTTCATGTTTTAAATCATGTGGCAAAACTATTGAGTATAATAATAATAATAATTTCATATTAATTATTATAATAATAATAATAATTTAATGTTTTAAATCATGTAACAAAGTTATTAAAAAATAAATTTATAAATGTATTTTTATACAACTAGGTGTAATTCATATTCAACGACACCAACACAACGTCATACTTTTAAATTTATTCTTAAGAACACTTATTCAGTTCGAGGTAATTAAAATGATAGAAAATATAAATCATTCAAAATAATAATTTCATGTTTGAAAAATCAAGCTGCAAAGTTACTCAACTTTATTATTATCAAAGCTCGATATGGTAAGAGTAAGTTAATACCACTTGAAAAGTTTGCTACAGGTGTGATTAGAGTTTAGAGTTTAATTATGATTCAATTTTAATATAATGATATAACAATGTTTTTATGAAATAATTGATTTAAAAAATTTAATAAATTAATAAAACAATTAAAATTAAAATAACCATAAATATATAAGTTCTGAGTATTGTTTTTTAAACACTTAAACAATTATGTTTTGTTTTTTAATCTCTTTTAATGTTTATTGAATTTAGGGTTAAAAAATATCTATGCTAATAATACATCTAGATCTAATCTAACAACAATTCATGTTCTTCCTTTTCTATTGACCATTGAAAAATATTATAGATTTCCATCTCTATATAGTGTCCATATGTCATGTTCTTCCCCTCTATGAACAATTGAACAATATTAGAGATTCCATCTTTGTTGGCAAAAAGTCTTTTTACTAAACAAGTTGTCATACATTTTAACATTGGTGTCCTAATGAATTATCAAACTCGTGAATTGCTTTATTGGTTTCTTTGGTTGCAATGTTTCTATCTTGTTGTGTATATATATCAAAGTTTTTGCCTTATTACCATGTCGTGTGTTGTGTATATAGACAAAGTTTTACCCTATTTAAAAGTAGTCTATTAAGGGAAGATGTGATCTAATTCTTTTACATGTGAGATGCAATAGTTAGATCAAAGTTTTTCGTTATTATTGTGTTATGTTTATTTTCAAGTAATAGATCAAAGTTTTGCCTTATTGTGTTATTACTATTTTTTAGTAGCATAATTCTTCTTAAGGCTCGAAGATGTGATCTAATTCCTTTCACTTACATAGACACTAACAATCTAGGAATCTAGGTCAGTAATCAAATAATCAAATGTCAAAACGTTGGAGCTCAATATTCAAGCATCATTTGTGCAAGTTAATTAGGTCTATTTAAGTCATCAAGATCAATCCACTCATGCTAAATTGGATGTGAATTCTTAAACTCAACTAAGCAAAGCAAAGTAATTGTGTTCTAATTAGACTAGCATCTTCTAGATGATAGATTTTTAGAAAAGATTCCATGAATCATGTCTTCATTATAATTAGGATTCAAAGCATAGTGTGCTATATGCAATCGGGACTTTATCTTACTCCAACTCTCGTGAAGAATAGCATTTTTGCTAGTAAGTTATTCTCTTGAAGCTTTATGCCCTTCAATTCCTTTTGTAATCTATCTATCGTGCCCATTGTTTCATAAACCTCTCCTAATAAAGAAGAATTAGTGTGTCGGCATCTACTAGAAATCACTACATGTTTCTTGAAGAGCATCATATAGCCTATGGTGTTCCACCATTTCTTATCAATCACATATCCTTTGGTTTTTTTCCATTCCATGTCTTAGAATTAGCCCAACCAACTTGGATCCAATATTATGTCATCTTGCTAGCTGAAGCTTCCATCTCCTTGAGCTTAAGATATCCTGCAATGGTCCCTCAAATATCTTCTCAACCCTACCCCCAAATGTTATTGTAGTAATTCAAATGCAAAACATGCCCCAATAATACCCTCAAAGAAACTTCTTGGCTCAAAACCAACCCACCAAGACGAACCAAATGGTTCCAAAAATTATTCCAAACATGACCCAAGGAAAATGTCAACTTAAACCAAAGATCATGTGTTTAGCCTAGCATCCCTTACACAAACATTCATAACCTTAATTTTTACCAGATGAACACCTTCAACAAACTACCCCATAACACCTCACTATCCCTTTAAGACCCCACTCCTTATCCAAGTTTGAAGGATCAACACTCAATTATTAGCCAATGCCACATCCCAACCATGACATCTATTTCAAACCAAATGCCCCTCTAAAACATAGACTTCCAAGGAAGATATAACCCTAACCAAAATGTAAGCATGCTCAACTCCACATTATTCTTTAGGCCTTCCTATCGCTATAACATGGGACCTCATTGTCCCTTCAACTCTAGAGGTGGTTCAAGACTTCCACCTTCAAAGAAAATAATAAACCTTTTGGCAATTCTCCAAACCCAAAATAAAAGAAACCCAAACTAATGAAAACCAAAATTGAGGAATCCTCAATTCCCCCTCTAAACACTCATATGTTCATTTCTTTTCCAACCCTTCCCCCCCTATAGTTATGGAAACTTGGGTCCCTTAAAACCTCCTTTACCAGCTCAATTTTTTGTTGCTTGTAATCATAATACTACCCATTGAATTGAAGCATTTTATTTTACACAAGATGCTTCTTATATTCTAATGTGGAAATCTTGTACATCCGCAAATACGAGAATATATTCAATGAAGTGAAGTTATCTTGCAACATTCAAGTACTCAATCTTCCTTCATCTAAGAAGCTGCAATAAGGGGTATATATTCCAGGACTTACACCTAGCCCTAATCGCTTCCATTAGCACAAGTGAAAACACTAGAACAAGAATGTATTTGTAGAGACTTTGACCTTGGTGGAGGAAGTATCATCTCTCCTCCTTCATAAAACTAGCAAGCCACCATTGGTAAACATTGATTGTTTACGTGACAACAACATATGCCTAAAAATATTCCCACACTCCCTAATTAGGGGATTCATTGGTTCTACCACCTGCCTATGGGATCTATCTACAAACTTCAAATTATTGTTGAGTAGTTGATCCAAGACTTCAACATTCCTAAACCTTATGGGACATGTATTACTTCTTTATTTAGCATTAAAAAGTAGATAAATAATTTAACCTGGTCTTTATCTATAGACGACATAAATCCCTACATCACTACATGGTCAACATGCTAGATAACCACATGATTTAACTCTTTTTAAATCAAACACATCGGGAAAAAAGAGTATAAATATACATTCAAGGCCTCTCACTATTGAATATGCCATAATATACCTTATCATATTTGAGAATGCATGTGATAAATCTATCGTTGGTGAACAAAAACATATTACTTCAAAACCTCCTCAATCAACTAGAAATTCTATTGGTGATAAGGCCACCAAAACTCACTCACCTAAACCTCAAACCAAAACTATTCACCTCACTAAAGGTAAGGAACAACCTCATGCCTCATACTCCAAAATTGGCATGTTGTGTAAATATCACAAATGTGACACATATAACACTAACACTATCGTGCACTTAAAATAAATTATGCAAACAAAACTATTGATCAAATAACCAAAATGAAAATCATCATTGCAATCGAAAATGTTAAGCTTTGGATCTTCCAATATCCCATGCATGAACATGAAATGTATGAAACCAAAAAACCTCTTAACAAAAGGAAATTTTCCCCATTTCTTGAACCTGATTTTTTCAGTGAGGAAGAATAAGGGGAAGCACCTAACCTCCTATAAAGAAGTAAGCCTCTTACCCCTCCAATAGACAAACCCATCCCAAGAGAAAAGAGAAGGCCCACATATTTGGGAATGTTAGTGTCACCATATTAGATTGGCATTGTCAATATATTTCACCATGGATAAATGTATGTCATGCCTAACATCATTGACCTAGAGTCCTATAAGTTTGATGGATTTACACTATGATGGTTTACCCAACCTATGACCTACTAAGACTCATCAATCTTAATGTTCCCATAAATTCTCATTATATTAGAGTTATCTCCAAGACATGTGAAAAAATCCCTTTTACCCTCCTTCACCCATCTCCCTACCTACTACCCATGCACATCTCTAATATTCTAGTTTCTTTCCCCATGCCACACCCTACTCCCTTGTCCAAACCTCATCTACCCATACCTCTAGGGATGATCCACATGGGTGTTGTTCACACCTACCCTAACCAAATGTAATTGATGAGAAACTCCTTATGTGATAACTCCCCTAATATTTCATAATCCTAGATCCCTTGTTTGTCGTTTAACCTTCCTAGATCCCTTTTAAGGTAGAGAAAAAGGCCATCATAAACATCCCTTTCTTTATGTAACTCCATCATTCTAATATCATCATCAAGTAGATCATTGTTGAAACAATTTGTTCCCTTAATGTCATATTTTCCCTTTATACCATGTCATTTATGTTTCCATATTCTCTCATATTGCCTTGATTATAAAGGATTTAACAAATTTAATATCAAACCCCTCAAATTTATCACTTTACCTCTAAAACTTGGACCTAAAATGGTTAATACCCACTTATAATCCAAGAGGACTTGGATTGCAAATTATTCTTAGATCATCCAGGATTGATTTGATGATGAGTTCCCCTTGCACCTTAATGAGAGAATTTGTATTATTCCACAAGGGTAAGTATTTCTCTATCAAGAATGACCTTTCACTTAATGAGATAATCGTTATTGTTCCATGAGGGTAAAACCTTGTCCATCAAGCATGACCCTGCCCCTTTCTCCCATATCCCTAATTTCACCACCAAATTTTGACCCTTAGTTTTTTTTGTTTTTTCCCTTGAGCCTCCTTCCTTCTAAGGTACGCCTATTGTGGGAAAGCCTTCCTCTTACCAATTTTCCCCTAAGGACTTCACCACCAAAATATCCCTCACCCAAGTCTTTGATATCCCTAATTTGGATGTATTGAGCATTGAATTTTATCCTAGAACACCCTTGGCCACTTCCCTCCCTAATCCCATTGGATGTTAGCCACCCTTATCTTCTCTCACAACCCTTCCCATGGTATCCTTCCTAGCCCACTTTTCTCAAGGAACCTATTTTTTGTTTTCCTTTTCCCACCTTTTATTTTTCTTGTTATTTATTTTTCATGTGGACCTCTCTTTGATCCTAGTGTCCCCCCAAAAAATTGAGGGGGCCCTCTTTTTATCTCTCCTAAATATTAGCCATTTGTCTTGATTTTTTTAGGTTCCCTCTCCTTTTCTTATTGTTCGTTTGTGTTATCTCCCTTGTGCCTCTTATTTATCCCTTTCCTCTTTTCTCCTACCCTATTTTACACATTTTTCTTTCTCCTTGTCACTTTTTGTGCACCACATATCATACATGGCTTTGTCTCCTATTTTACATTACCTAACCTGATGCTTATTGCATTAGTCTAGGGATCGTCTTACCCCAGTAGGTATCTTTCATTACACCTTCTTCACCTATTCCATTTTCTTGCATAGGGTGATGACCACCACTGACACATCCCTTATATTGAAGCTATGCAATTCTACCTCGGCCTCGCCATCATCACCTCTCCTTTATCTATTAGTTTCGTTGTCTTAATTTATTCCTTACTGTTGATCTAAAAGATTGTTTCATGGTCTTAAGGTCAACCTCACGAGGATATGAATCACCCTATGTTTTTACAGAGGTGGTACTCCTCTCTTTTTTATAAACTTATAAACAAAAATAAAACAAAATATGAGAAGGACCAGACTTTTTTAAAGCTAACATTCACATTCATAACAATACCTGAGATTGGGACTAGGTATATTTAAAAGAAAACTATATATACAATATTTTACAATGTAGATAAACCAAATGAGTATGATAAATAAGAGGTTGACTTTTCCATCACATCATTCATCAAGACAGTAAACAATATCCATAGTAAAGAGATAAGAAATATGGACCGTATATAAAAGAGAACTTTAAATGGTCATTCCATTAGGCATCAAAAATATTATGATGGATAAAACATTTGGAAACTAAAGATTCAGATCAAAATATTTGAGAATACAATAATGCAGTATCCCAAGTAGTTCTCTTAGAGTCTCAAAAAATAATATAAGTCTTTAAATACAAAGTAAATGTCGTTAAAGAAAATATATGCATTTTCCCTTAAAAGAGGACTGGGATTGGGCTCCCGTGGACCATAAAATGAAAAGACTGTGATGGAAAGTTCTTATAACCCTTTACTTGCTTGAAATTGTTTCTTTTATAGGTGCATGTTGTGGTTGAGGTGGCATAATCACTACAACGGTTTCTTGATTTTCTGGTTCGATAATTCTAATCAATTCCTTTTTCAACCACTCCTCGATATACTCTCTTAAAGGTACTACAATGATTTCATGCTTAGTTTTAATTTCAAATAATTGATTTTCAAATTCTCTCAAATAATTTCATCTTAAAAAAATCATGCGGTAAAGTTATGAAACTTTATTATCAAAGTCGGATATGGTTTAGAGTAAGTTAATCCAAGTTGAAAATTTTGCTACAAGGGTGATTAGAGTTTAGAGTTTAATTATGATGCAAGTTTCATATATGATATAACAAAGTCCCTATGGAAATTTTGATTTAAAAAAATTTAATAAATCAATTAAACAATTGAAATTGAAATAAACATAAACATAAATAAATAAGTGTTGGAGTATTAATTTGGATTTTTACGGCATTTAAATAATTATGTTTTTTTTTTTTCAATCCTTCTTAACATTTATTAAATTTAGGGTTAAGAAGGATCTATGCACGTAGTATGTATCTATATCTAGTCTCATATAGTAGCAACAATTCATGGTCTTCCTCCTCTATTGACCATTGAAAAATATTATAGATTTCCATCTTTATATATAGTGCCAATAAGTCATGTTCTTCCCCTCTATAAACAATTGAAAAATATTATAGATTCCATCTTTGTTGGCAACGTCTTTTTACCAAACAAGTTGTCATACATTTTAACATTGGTATCCCAATGAATTATCAAACTCGTGAATTAGTTGATTGGTTTCTTTGATTGCAATGCTTCTATCTTGTTGTGCATATATATTGAAGTTTTTTCCTTATTATAGCGTTGTGTATATAGACAACGGTTTACCCTATTTGAAAGTAGTCTATTAAGGGAAGATGTGATATTCTAATTCTTTCACATGTAGAGAAGAAATAGTTAGATCAAAGTTTTGCCTTATTATTGTGTTATGTTTATTTTCAAGTAGAAGATCAAAGTTTTGCCTTATTGTTGTGTTATTACTATTTTCAACTAGCATAATATTCTTAAGGCCCGAAGATGTGATCTAATTCCTTTCATATACACATACACTAGTAATCTAGGAATCTAGGTCAGTAATCAAATAACCAAATGTCAAAACGTTGGAGCTCAATATTCAAGCATCATTCATGCAAGTAAATTATCTCTATTTGAGTCATTATTGATAAATCCACTCATGCTAAATTGGATGTGAATTCTTAGACTCGACGAAGTAAAGGAAAGTAATTGTGTTCTAACGAGACTAGCATCTTCTAGATGATATATTTTTAGAAAATATTCCATGATTCATGTCTTCATTATAATTAGGATTCAATCATAATGTGCTATATGCAACCGAGACTTTATCTTACTCCAACTCTCGTGAAGAATAACATTGTTTCTAGTAAGTTATTCTCTTGAAGCTTTAGGCCCTTCAATTGATTTTGTAATTTTATCTATCATGCCCATTGTTTCATAAACCTCTCCTAATAAAGAAGAATTAGTGTGCCGACATCTAATGGAAATCACTACATGTTGCTTGAATAACATCATATAGCCTATGGTTTTCCACTATTTATTCTCAATCACATATCCTTGGATTTTTTTCCATCCCATGTCTTAGAATTATCCCAACCAAATTGGATCCAATCTTATGTCATCTTGTTAACCCAAGCTTACATCTCCTTGAGCTTAAGATATCCTTTCAATGGTCCCTCAAATATCTTCTCAACCCTACCCCCAAAAATTATTGTAGTAATTCAAATGCAAAACATACCCCAATAATACCCTCAAAGAAACTTCATGCCTCAGATTCAACCCACCAAGACAAACCAAATGGGTCCAAAAAATATTCCAAACATGACCCAAGGAAAATGTCAACTTAAACCAAATATCATGTGTTCAACCTAGAATCCCTTACACAAACATTCACATCCTAATTGTTTACCATATGAACACCTTCAACAAGCTACCCCATAGCACCTCACTAGACCTTTAATACCCCACTCCTTATCCAAGTTTGAATGATCAACACTTAATCCTTAGCCAAGGCCATATCCCAACCATGACATCTATTTCAAACCAAATGCCCCTCTAAAATATATAATTCCAAGGAATATAGAACCCTAAACCAAATGTAAACATGCTCAAATCAATGGTACTCTTTACACCTTCCTATCGCTATAACATGGGACTTCACTGTCCCTTCAACTCTAAAGGTGGTTCAAGGCTTCCATGTCCAAAGAAAATGATAAACGTTTTGGAAATTCTCCAAACCCAAAATAGAAGAAACACAAACTAATGAAAAAAAAATAATGTAAACCAAAATTGAGGAAGCCTCAATTCCCCCTACAGACACTCATATGTTCATTTATTTTCCAACCCTTTACCCCTTATAGTTATGGAAACTTGGGTCCCTTAAATCCTCCTTTACCACCTCAAATTATTGGTGCTTGTAATCAGAATACCACCCATTAAATTGAAGAATTTTCTATTACAATATTCTTCTTATATTCCAATGTTGAAAGCTTGTACATCCCCAAATATTAGAATATATTCAATGAAGTAAAGTTATCTTGCAAAATTCAAGTACTCAAGCTTCCTTCATCTAAGAATCTGCAAATGAGGGGTATGTATTCCACCAAATTCACCCGAGACTTACACCTATCTGTAACTACTTCCATTAGCACAAGTGCAAATACAAGAACAAGAATGTATTTGGAGAGAATTTGACCTTGGTGGGGCAAGTATCATCTCTCCTCCATAAAAATAGCAAGCCACCATTTATAAACATTGATTGTTTACATGAAAACAACATATGCCTAAAAATATTCCCACACTCCCTAATTAGGGGTGTTATTCATTGGTTCTACCACATGCCTGTGGGATCTATATACAAAATTTAAATTATAGTTGAGTAGTTGATCCAAGATTTCAACATTCCCGGACCTTATGAGTCAGGTCTTGCTTCTTTATTTAGAATTAAAAAGGAGATAAATAATTTAACTTGGTCTTTATCTATAGATGGCATAAATCCCTACATCACTACATGGTCAACATGCTATATAACCACATGATTTAACTCTTTTTCAATGAAACACGTCACAAAAATAGAGTACAAATATACATTCAAGGCCCCCTCACTATTGAATATGCCATAAGATACTTTATCAGACTTGAGAATGAATGTGATAAATCCACCATTGGTGAACAAAAACATAAGACTTCAAAACCTCCTCAATCAACTAGAAATTATATTGGTGATTAGACCACCAAAATTCACTCACCTAAACCTAAAACCAAAGCTATTCACCTCACTAAAGGTAAGGAACAACCTCATGCCTCATGCTCCAAATTTGGCATGTTGTGTAAATATCACAAGTGTGACACATATAACACTAACACTACCGTTCACTTAAAATAAAAGATGTAAACAAAGCTATTGATCAAATAACCAAAATGAAAATCATCATTGCAAAGGAAAATGTTAATATTTGGATCTACCAAGATCCCATACATGAACATGAAATGTATGAAACCAAAAACCCTCTTAAAAAAAAGAAAATTTCCCCATTTCTTGAACCTAATTTTTTCAATGAGGAAGAATAAGGGAAAACACCTAACCTTATATAAAGAAGGAAGCCTCTTACCCCTCCAATAGCCAAACCCATCCCAAGAGAAAAGAGAAGGCCCACGTATTTTGGAATGTTAGTCTCACCATATTAGATTAGTGTTTTCAATATATCTCACCATGGATAAATGTGTAACATGCCTAACATCATTGACCTAGAGCCCTGTAAGTTTGATGGGTTTATCCTATGATGGTTTACCCAATCTATGACCTGTTAAGCCTCATCAATATTAATGTTCCCATAAATTCTCATTATATTATAGTTATCTCCAAGACATGTGAAAAATTACCTTTTACCCTCCTTCACCCATATCCCTACCTACTACCCATGCATATCTCTAATATTCTAGTTTCTTTCCCCATGCCACACCCTACTCCCTTGATCCAGGTGGATATTGGTGGCCACCCACCTATTCCAACTGGCTACTCTTTACAGTTTTTAGTTTAGAACGTTCTTCTGTACTTCTTTGTAATTGTGGGTTCTACACTTCCAGGGTTGTCTAAAGCCCTACACATATTCCAGGTGGAGACTAGTGGTCTCCCACCTAATCCAACTTGCTTATTTTGGATGTCTTCATGTCAACACATCTTTTTGTAATTCCAGGGCTATTTTGGGGCCCTAAACAATGTTTTTTGGCTTACCACAGTAAAACTATAGGCGGAGTAAGAGTTTGACAATGTTGTGTAGTTCTAAAAAATACATTTCCAACAGGCTATCACGTGCCTAAAACGGAGGTCGTATGAAAAATTTACAACCCTGGGAAGTTGAGGTACCAAATTACCCATCAAGGCCCACATGACTTTTGGCATTTCACCTCCTAGGGTTATGTTTTTGGATGTCTAGGGTTTTGGAATTCATGAGTAATTTTAAAAATGCCTCTGGAGCCTAATTGTAATCATTCTGCTCAGATAGATGCATGTAGCAGCCACATCTCTTCTCAAATATAGCTACCACCATTCAAGCAAGTTGTTTCAATTAGGCACTTTTACAGTTTCAACCTATTTCATTCATTCAATAGAAGATATTGTTCACTAGATATTTGTGTTGATCTCCATACCTCTGTGTTTATTGTATTCAATATGTTAATCAATTTGTTCTGCTCCTAAATCCAGATAAGTGGTATCATAGCGATCTACTCTTCATTTATTTTTCTTCGTGTATGTCCCCGACAAGATCTGGGTACAAGAAGTTGGGACTCGAACCAATCGAGCCTTTGCAATATCATTCGTGCTAAGCTCGAAAACAACCCATGGGAGAATAAAAGTAGTATGATGGAGTAGGATATCCTTTTAAAATGTGGCTCGAGGAAGCCCTTGCGCGACAAAGGAATGAAGTGATGGACAACTTTGCAAAGATCCTTCGAAGAAGCATATTCACCAAGCGGCCATGCAACCCCCTTCAAGGTATAGGTAAATTTTGATATTCCATTATTTGAAGGAATGATAGATGCAAATGTTGTAGATAAATGGTTGAATCTGTTCGAAGGGCATTTTTCGATCCACAATTTTTTCAATAGGGAAAAGATTACTTTGCACTCCTCAAGGTCATCCCTCATGTTAAGGACTGGTGGGATACTTACTTTGAACAAAGGGCCATAGAGGAATCTACAATATTTTTGGTTGCCCCTACATGGTATTCCTTTTAGGATGCCATTAAATAATAGTACTACCATGTTGGAAGCTATGAGGACCAGTACACCATATGGACCACCCTGCGTCAGGAAAGGGACATGATAGTACCAAATTTCACCAATATTTTTCATACCCTATGCACCAAATTGGGTATCAAAGACTCTGAGCGACATCTGGTGCCCAAATACTACGGTTGTTTGCATAGATACATTCAAATATAAATGGAGTTTCTGGACATCGCCTCATTGGGTATGACTTATAAATATGTTGTCAAGATCGAGAAAAAATTTAAGTAGAAGAGGTGAGAGTTTGGATATGCAAACTCCTCACAACTGAAGCAGGGAAAAGGCGTCCCCAACCCACACAACAAGGGACAAAGAAAAGATGGCCACTCTCAGGACAACAAGTCCAAGTCGCAACACAAGAAGGGTTATGAGAAGACGAAGAAGGGCAAGGGAAAATGGTGTGAATACCATAAAATCCCTTGGCACAACACTGAAGAATGTCACTCCAAGAAGTCACTCGTGGCCGAGATAAAGGCTTCCGAGTTAGAGGCATATTCTAACTCCGAATCAAATCCAGAAGGAGGGAAGTGGATTATCGATCCTGAACCGAGTTCCATTGTCACTACTGTTATAACCCGAATTTGCACCAGACATGCATACACGGGCAGTAGTGGTGCAAGGCGCGTACATCTTCAAAAATTTGGTTTTTAAGAAGAGTTATTCAGTATTGGCTTGGAAAAAATAGTAAGTAAGATGGCATGCTACTAGGTATGCATGTCTGGTGCAAATTAGGGTTATAACAACTACCAACAAATTCTATCCAAGTGAACTAGAAGAACAAGAGGAAGAGGAACGCCTCTTTCACTCACATATGTGGGTAAAGGGGGATTCACTTCATTTCATTGTCAACATCGACAATCAAAAGAACCCGATCTCAGCAAAGGTCATCAAGTGAATGGAACTGTCGACGACACCACACCCATATCTCTACACCATTGGATGGCTTCGCCAAGGAAGAGATCTTTGTATCAGCCAACAGTGTCTTCTGCCCTATGACATCAATCCTTTCAAAGACTAGGTATTGTGTGATATTTATCCCCTTGAAGTTTGTGATGTTCTTTTAGGACAACCATATTTATGGAAGTGTCATATTGTGTATGAGTCTAGACCCCACATTGTTATTATTACTTTGGGCAGACAATTGTATAGGATACCAGAGGTAGCATCGCCTACCACTATTTCTTTAATATCTGCTAAGCAATGTAGTAAGGTCATTTCACAGAATGAGAAGTTTGTCTTATTTGTGATCCATGCTCATAGTAAGAAGAAGGTCACTGCCACATCTGTGGCCTCTACACAGAGCCTCTCTTTGCAGTAGAAGCAAGTGGACGGGATCGTGGAAGAGTAAAAATACATCTTCTCCTCACCCACCAAGGTACCAATGCACTGCCAAGTTAAGCATCCAATTGAACTAACCCTCGGTACACCTCTTCCTAATGGACCAGTCTATCGTCACTCGTTGATGGAAAATGATGAAATCAAGCATCAAATCAGAGAGTTTCTTCAAAAGGGGAACATTAGACCCAACTCATCTCCTTGCAGAAGCCTGATTGTACTGGTACAAAAGAAGGACGGGACATGGTGACTTTGCATTGATTACAGAGAATTAAACAGAATCACAGTCAGGAACTGGTACCCAATTCCTAGAATTGATGACCTTCTTGACCAACTCAAGGGGGAAAAGTTCTTCAACAAGATTGAATTAAAGTCTGGATACCACCAGGTTCCCATCAAACCAATTGATGTATGGAAGAAATATTTCAAATCTAAATAAGGTCTCTTTGAATGGTTGGTCATGCCCTTTGGTTTAACAAATGCACCAACCACTTTCATGAGGTTGATGGATGATGTATTGATACCCTTCACCAAATATTTTGTGGTGGTATATTTGGATGACATCCTCATCTTCAGTGGAACTTGAGATGAGCACATGTGGCATATTCAGCAGGTTTTGAACACTTTGCAGTAGCACAAGCTATATGCCAACTTGGAAAAATACTCCTTTGGCATGAACATGATCCAATATTTGGGCTACATTGTTGATGAGCATGGGGTGCATGTTGATCCAACTAATATCCAAGTCATCCGTGACTGACCATCCCTGACCACACTAACCGAGCTTCGGAGCTTCTTAGGACTGGCCAACTTCTACCGACGGTTCATGTTGGTATTCTCCCATATTGCATGGGCCCTTAGCCAAGTGACCAAGGGAAGTGGCAGGGAAATGTTCACATGGGGGAAGGAAAAACAACGAGCATTTTATGATCTCAAGAATCACTTGTGCTCAGCTCCAGTGCTCTCCTTACTCAATCTGCAACAATCGTTCGAGATTGAGACTGATGCATCTGAATATGTTGTAGGCACAGTTATCACTCAACACAGTCATCCAGTGGCATACCATAGTGATATTATCTCAGATATTGTCCAGAAATACCCCACCTATGACAAGGAAATGTATTCCATTGTACAATCTTGTTGTCAATGGAAACATTACATTCTGGGAAAGGAGACAATCATCCACGTTGATCACAAGCCTTTGTAGTTCATACATATATAGGGGAAGTTGCAGACTGACCGCCATCATAAGTGGTCCACCTACCTACAACAGTTCCATATCAACATCAAGTATAAGACAAGGAGAAAAAATCGTGTTGTTGATTGCCTCAGTCAACCTCCCATGGTTGCACTCACCATTGTGCTCCATTCCTATGGACATGAGGCATCTGAGTGGCCCCAACTTTATCAGCAAGATCCAGACTTCGCCACCACCTATCAGTTCTTGGGTACAGGTGAAATTGTCATCGATTTTCACATTCAGGATAGACTGTTATGCCATCTGGGCCATCTTTTTTTCCTGCAAGCGAGCGTGAAAAGATGATTTTGAAATCCCACTAAAGTCGGATGGCAGGACATTTTGGCATGGAGAAAATTGTGGTCATTCTACAAACACATTTGTATTAGCCAAAACTTTGAAAGGACGTCAACAATTATATCTTATCTTGCACTGCATGTTCCATTTCCAAGCCATCCATCAAGAATTAAGGGTTATACACCCCTATTCCTACTCCTGAGAAACCTTGGGAGTCCATCTCAAATGTGGATTGTGGATTTGTGGTAGTTGATCAGTTTTCAAAGATAACCATCCTCACAACCTTTAAGAAGAACATCACAGTGGTATATACTTCCAAGATATTCTTAGAATGAGTGTGGGTCCATTTTGGGATACCACAGACCATCATCTTCAACCGAAACAGTAGGTTCCTCAACGCATTTTGGTCTATTATCTGGTCATTGTTGGACACCAAGCTCACTAAATCCACTTATTTTCACCCCCAAAATGACGACCAAACATAGGTCGTCAATCAGATGATTGTGCACAACTTGCACATGTGCAACTCTAAGCATCTGTGCACATGGGATGAGAGTATCCCTTATGTTCAACACAGTTACAACAGGGCTCTCCATAGCTCCACTGGCCATAGCCCATTTCAGGTGGGGTTGGGATTCAAACCCTTGGGTCTCATTGATGTTGCACTACCTATTGCAACCACACATACAAACTCTTCCCATGTTTAGTCTGAGACTGACAAAGCCACCAGATTCATTTAGCGTATTTAAGACATCCGCCAACAGGTCCATGAGATTTTGCATAAAGCCAATGCTAAGTACAAGAAGTTCCATGATCAACATAGGGTACCACACCCGTTTCAAGTGGGAGACAAGGTATGGTTACATTTGCAGAAAGAGCATCTTACAGGGGCCCATCAGAAGCTCTTCCCACTTCACCATGGGCCTTACACTATCACCAAGGCTGTGGGTAGCAATGTTTTTGAGCTCAACACTCCACCCTTCCTTGGCTTGCACCCAGTGTTAAATGTGGACCTCCTTCGACCATATTTTCCACCATTATTGGACACCTCAGAGATCGCAGAACAACTGACGCCAACATATATCAACCATGACTGGATGGAACAAACATCCACTGATCAGATAGTGGACACATAGGTCAAGGGCACTCACTGGAAGATATTTATAAGATATCTTGAACATTGTATAAGATATTTATGATAAGGAATTTTTTGCTGGGTTTTCTTCCCCTAGAGGGTTTCCCAGGATAAATGTTGTGTCTCTTATGAATGTGTATTTCTCTGTGATCTTGTTATTATGATGCTCATATCTATTGAAATCCAAAGAACTATAATAATGGCATAAACATTAACATGGTATCAGAGCCAACCTGAAGGAAACACTATTTGCAAGAGAAAAACGTCACTGCTGCAACACCTGCAAATAATGGGTTTTGAAAAGGTATATATTTTCAGCTCATTAACCTCCTAGAAAGCTGCGCCCTCCCCCAAGGATCAATTTGGCACCTAGAGCGCACCTTTTCAGTGGTTGGATCTCCTGGAAAGTGAAACCCTAGTTTCAGAAAAGTACCATAAGTACCAGAAGTACCAGAGTACCAGAAGTATCGGAAGCACCAGTCCAGAAATCCACAGATCAGATTTGACAGGGTAAATTTTGGATTTTCTCAGATCTGAAGACACAAGGCTACTTTCCTCAGCCAAGCGCACCTCTTGGTAAGGTCAAAATTTGATTTCGAGCATTTTCATTTTTTGGTTATTTTTGTTGCCGAAAGTACAAGATGTCTGCAAGCACAAAGCTTGTTGAGAAACTAGAAGGCATAGACAACTTCCGTGCCTGGAAGTATAGGATCGGTCTGATCCTTGCAGAGAATGACCTATCAAGATTTATCAAAGAAGAAGTGGAGGAACCTGAAGATGTCGCAGAGAAAGCGAAGCATCAGAAGGACTCAATCAGGGCTCAGAGAATCATTGCAGATTCAATCAAAGACCACCTGATCTCGTATGTATCGTCAAAGAAAACCCCGAAGGAGATGTTTGATGCTCTAAGAAAACTATATGAAGGAAATAACATCAATCAAAAGATGAATCTAAGAACTCGGTTGAAGAATACCAAGATGCAAAAAGGAGAAATGATTCAAGAATATTTCTTCCGAATCTCCGAAATAAAAGAATAGTTGAAAGCGATTGGAGACACCATCGACGAAGATGAATTTGTAGTAACTGCCCTAAATGGTCTCGCAAGACCTTGGGATGCTTTCATCCAGTTAGTATGTGGCAAAAAGGAAAAACTACATTTTGAAAGCCTATGGGAAGAATGCACCCAAGAAGAGACAAGGGTAGCCAACCGTGAAGCACTACTAGCAAGGGACGATGATCAAGCCCTAGCTACTCATACAAAAGGAGGAATGAAGAAACCCTACTTCAAAAGGGAATCTCATAGAGAAC
>ML836680.1:4936-21512 GCA_009831015.1 Picea engelmannii | reverse complement strand
CATTGGTGGGATGACATGGTTTTTCTTACATCATGAAGTTAGCTTTACATTCATTGTTTGGTTGTTCACAAGACCACAAATATGCAATTTCATGTTCAAAACCATCATCATCTATGTTGTAAATAGGATCCCCACCAAAATAAAAATAACTTATATCCCATTTATGTCTTTCAATATGGAGAGGAGCATCAATTTTATTAATCTCTTAGTTGTCATGTTCTTCATCAATTAAGGGTTTCTCCATTAGATTTTCCTCTTCGAAGTTGCTAAAACATGTATCATAAAAATCAAAAGTTTGGAAAGGAGTGTAACATATCAAACCTTGGAGCCTTTCGTGCAGTGGAGAAATGACATATGCTTGTATACTTTTTCATCAAGGATCTCTTTGTATACCTTCCCTTCAAAAGTATCTTGATTTCCAATGGTAGCATGAGAAGATTCTTCATCATCATTTTCTTCTTGAGGAGTTGAAACAAAATCTTCAATCAGGGATAATTTTAAGGATGGAAATTTATTTTAAAATGTAGAAAACTTGGTGAATCTTACTAGTCCTTAATATGCCAACTATAAATGTTTGGCAATATTTTTGTAAAGATATTTAAATTTATAAGTATTTTATATAGTTTGTATAAAATTTTGGCGATTTTTAAGGTAAAATAATTTTATCCTATAGAATTTGGACCAATTGTTTTTAGAATGGTGAATCATTTTTTGGGAAAAGCATGGAAAATTATCCCATGGGCAAAATTTAGCCCCTAAAATTTTCCTTGTCTTCAATGGACTCATCATCTTCAAGAGAGAAACAAGGTGTTTTTTAAGGATTTTACTCAACAATATCTTCTTTGTTAATCACATCATGAACTTCCTTGACATTTTCAACATGGGGTGCATGTTCCTTATCCTTTTCCAATTTTGAAATGTTGTGCAACAAAGGCTCATGGGAGGGAGGAGAGGGATGATCCTCTTCAGTAAAATCATCATCAAGCTTTAGTGGAGAAGGCTCGCCATGTTTTTATTCAACATAATCATACAATAAAAGGTATGCATCCTTTGTTTCCTCTATTTACACAAGAAGATGATTTGAGGGGTTATCAACATATTCCGTCATTAGGTTATTGATATTTTCCCCTATTCTTCTTAGCACATCAAGAAAGACATAATAATATTTAACTTCTTTATAGCCATATATCCAATGTTTTTGAAACTTTTTCACTAACTACAAAAACATTAAGCCTTCACTTAAAACTAGATCTCATCATCTGTCCAGATCTATGGATTAAGGTAGATGTGATCGTTGCATTAAAGGCCGAAAAAGAGAACTGTAAGACTCACAGCAAGAAAAAATCCAAGATAGATCGATTAAAATAAATAAATAATATAAGCATCATCAATGAAAACAACACAAACATTAAAAAGGTTATAAACCTCTCCTCGCATGAACTAAAAGAAGTTGAACTAAGCGTTCTTGAGAAAGGACTGAATTTCACAATTTCCCCCTCCTCCATCCCAATAGACAATATAATTTGTTGCATTGAAGATAGTATTAAATCACTACCTGATGAAGACAAGGACCATGTTAGGCAAGACTGCGCAATCATCCTTAGAATATCGAAACCTCTAAAGAGAAACATCAGTAAATAAGAACGCCTTGCCCTAAAAAACCTCAAAAACAATGCCAACATTGCAATTCTAAGAGTTGATAAAGGTGGAGAAACAATGGTTATGAACCAAGAAGATAATAAAAAAAAATGATTGAACACCTTTCTCTAAGTGGTAGTTACAGGAAACTAATAAGTAACCCAATTGAAAAGATAAAAGATAAGTAAAAAATCCATTAAGGAATCTAACTTAGATGAAACAACTAAAAAGAGATTACTTCCCAACAATGAAATTACCCCAAGAATTTATGGACTTCTAAAAAGACATAAAAATGGGTGTTGGGTTCCTTTTGTCACAAAGGTGAGAAAAAAGAGGTCCCTTAACTATCTAGTTAGGACATCTAGAAATCACAACAGAGAGTTATTTGGTTAGTGACTCAACTAACATAAAGAAACAAGAGATAAACAACAATGAAATAAATCTAAACTAAGCAAATAATAGCTTCAAATAATACACAAAGAAAACAAAAGAGATGTATACCAAGTAAATTGATCTTCGAATTGATACTCCTTGGAGAAATATGAGAACTTATGAGTCCCCTCTTACTCCTTGGGAAGGCTCTTGAGTCCCCAAGTACAAAGTCTGATTTCTACTATCAATGGCTAACAAAGGAAAATGGTGAAGAAAAGAGTGATGGACTACTCAAGAGGAGAGAGTCCTAACACTTGCTATGGGTTCCCAAAATATTTCTAAGAGGAAGATGGCTTCCCAAAGCTAAAAATGAGCAACATAACTAGAGAGATGGCTTCCCAAAGCTTCAAATTTTTCCTTTTTTCCATACAATGGCCCTTTATTTATAGGAGGAAGGAAATTTTTTTCTTAACTAGTTTCAAATGTGAATGGGAGGCCCTTGGAGGTACTTCCCATCCTTTTCAGTGATTCCAAGGAGAAATTTGGGGGAAATTTTGGGTATGGGGGAGATCCCCTTCATCCCAAAAGTAGTTGAGGCCTGACCAAAATCATCAATGCGTCGTTTTTGTGTCCACGTGGGTATTTCAACTATTAGTCGCACACTATGCACGTCGTACACCATGTTATCTCACACGGATGTGCATGCACTACTTTTGCTGAATGTGCACGGATTTCCATAACCACGTTTACATAGTTTTATGACTATCTTGCCAAATTGAGTGTAATCCTTCCATGAATATTGGTAGTATGTTGTGTTTTTGTTAATTGTTTCTTCATCCATTGTTTGTATTTGTGGTGAACCATTTTACGGTGATAACATATGCCCTCTAATGTGTGAGGTTAGGAGCATGTGTATAGCCGAAATACATTATAGTTTCTTTTGGTGATGATGAAATTGTGTAGAAAGTGAGAAAACTTGAACGTGAGGAGTTGTGAGAGTCATCCGTTTGAGGGAGAGGGGAAGGAAGATCAGTAAAAATTATGCTAGAAAAACAAAAAGTGTTTGTACAAATGAGGCAAGTCTGCCCCATGCTCGTATCATGAGACCATAAAGAGATAATAGTAATTGAAATTACTGACGAAGTAGATATATGCAGTTCCCTCAAGTGTGTCAAAAACAACAGGTGATGATCTTGATGACATAATTGGCTCTGAATCAAGTGGTGAAGGACTCAAAGGAATTGATGGACTAATGAAATTCAAAGGTCTTCGACCACTACTAAAAACTACAATGGTCGCAAAGTAAGATCCACCATAACATGAGATTGTGTTGGAGTCGAATGTCATGGGGATCAATGACATCAAATAGAAAATAGGAATCTCTCTGTGTCTTCCGAGGCTACTCATTATCAATGGAATGAGATCCAAGATACTATCACTTTTCTAGAAATTTGTTGATGTCGACACGAAAGGCGACGTGACAATAAGAAGCAAAGGGTTTCTAGATATTTGGTTGATCAACATGGTGTCAGAAACTATATTGGTACTAGTAAATGGGGGTGATAATCATGAACAATGTATGAAATATACGGTATTCCAAAACTACCCTTGGTTATGGGGTTTTGACGGATGGCAGTAACCGTAATATATTATCTGGTGTTAGGGGGACTGCTAGATATGGGAAAATTGTGTTGAAGGGGTGAGACTGCAAGGGGATATAGCATAGGTCAAAATATAGAGTGATATGGGACACAAAGTTCTAGTGGTGTTAAAACTTTTGGCTTGGAAACAAATGGATTGCAGAGGGTGTGAGGGAAGTGAGATTCCCCAACCAAGGGTAATAGGGGTTGCAATGTGCCAAGGAAAAAATTCCATCGGGTGCGATGGCCAAAATCTATTGTACTTGCTGAAATGTAAAACATGCTTTTTACAATTACCAAATGAATAAATAATGAGGTTGGAAGTACATGTACAGAAATGGGCTCCCCAATGAAGTATGGATTGGCCCATATAAGGTGCAAGTAGAGGCTAGTGAAGGGTGGGGGACCCATTGGTTAGTTTATGCACTAGGAAGATGAATGGGGAATGTCATTCCGGATGGGCAATTTATGTTGGATGAGATGGATGGTTAATGATAATGCGGAGGCGCATTGAGTGTAACCAAAAAGCATGACATGGGATTCCATAATGGGGTGGTTAGAAGGATGATGAGGACGAAGTATGAGGTTCTTGCACTGGGGTGTAACACTACCAATACTCCCTAGCCTAATGGGTAGAATGGCATGAGTGTCAATATGCCAAGGGTAAATATATGTGGGACAACTCATGGAGGTGAGAGAGCTATTGGATGACGATACCTGAATGCAATGGAGGTGATGGTAATGCAAATCAGGGTGTGGGGAACCTAAGGATAAATGTGAGGTGGTATGATTAGGAAATGAAAATGTGAGCAGAGGGTTGAATGGAATGCTAGTTTGGAATATATACCTGGATGATCCAAGGGATCCCATGATTGATAGCATGAAGGGGGCCTCAAATGAGGAACTGTACATTCAAACCAAATACTCGACGTGAAATATATCTTGAAAATAAACATATATATATATATATATATATATAAGTTTCATGATAATGAAATGTGGACAGGGGATGCGTACCTATGCCCGGGGTGCCAAAAGAGGGTCCATGAGGCTCTAGACTGAAATAAGAATCCAAGAGTACCATTTTGAAGGTGAGGGAATCTAGATTCTGTAGGTGTGAATGGTGTGAGAAACAAAGCTTGAATTCTCCCGAACGGTCATGGAGAAGTTGTTCAAAAGGGCGTATATAAGGGCATGGGGCCCACATAACCACCTCATTTATAATTTTTGTTGTGGAGATCTAAGAGTTGTCTGTGTGGAAGTTTCTGAGCCGTGGGAGAGTAGGCAAGGTCAAATTCGAGTGGAAAGAGACCCAAGTAAGTTGTCAAAACCTCCTTCATAGTGTAGGCATGGTTTTGGGAGGGTAGGGGAGATGTTTATTTTAGTGAACCGGGGCAACGTCGGGCCAAGTGTCAATACGATGTTCAACAATTATTGGGTCTAATCATGGCATTTCAATGTATGACCAGGAAAACACATCTTAATATTCCTAGAACAGGGATTTGTATGCTACAATTTCCTCTAGGGAGCATGATGCCCCCAGGGTGATTTCTTCCACAACATTGGGTTTGACCGAAATGTCGATTTTGATGGTGGGTGAGATAGTTCCCATGGTACCTTCTTCAAATGCGTCAAGGGTGGGTATTGGGTTCTTGAACCAGTCTACATGGACAAAAGGGATGAAATATTTGGCTTCGATGGTATAGAAAGGGTCGTATGTTGATGGTTTAAAGGCGTTGTGCGCTAGGAAACGGGATCGATGATGAAAATTATCCCATGGGTAATCAGGTGTGCATAGTAATTCTACAATGTCTTCATCGAACTGAAAAATGATGGAGTACAAAGAGTTTGTAACTGTTGGGAGATGGGTGTCGAGATTCGTGGGGGGAATTGCTGAATATTGGGTGTCGCTAGTTGTCCCTGAGGTAGATGGACCTACAGGAGGGGATGAGAGATAGTCGATAGAGGTTACGAACCAAATATCCATATATGAACTAGATGTACCGTGGTATGGAGGAGGGGGGATCTTGTAAACCCGTGTTACATGAGAGTTGGGGGGGTTTGGGGGGGATTCCTTGCGTCATGGTAGAATGGAAAGAGGGGTCAATGGACGAGGGTTGAGTCATGGGGGCGGTATGTCGTGATTGCTTGGATGGTGATCGTTTACTATCGGGTTCACTAGGGTTGGTACACTTGATGGAATGGATGGGATGGGGGCCCTCTAGCGTTTGTATCCCTCAATGATGAGTGGACAATGATATGTGTAATGGTCCATATGGTAACATAGTGTGCAAGGGCATCACATGCACTCATTTACTAATTTAGAGACATAAAGAATGTCAGTAACTGGTTGTACTAAGGAGATGGGTTGGGATGATTTGGGTAATGTGGTTTGGCACATTGTTGCAAGAGTGTCCCAAAACTGAGAAAAGGTTGGGAAATGGTGTGTGTAATGGCCATATTGAGAACAAATGGCACAAGCATTCTTGGTTCTCAAACTAAGAGTTTTGGAGGAAGAAGGTTTCGGGGAGGTCGGTGGGGCGACTGGTGTAGGGAGTAGTGGTGTACTTATGGGTGTTGGAATGAGATTTCGTAACTCGAGTAAGAAGGGGCAATGATTGGTAGGGTTTCCAAAGGTGTTGCATAATGTGCATGGGGGTGGTACGCGAGGTGGGGAAGGGAGAGAAGGTTCCTTATTTTTGCATGTGTCATATTGGTTTGTGGTAGTGCCCCTTGTTCCCAAGGTAGTGTCTCATGTGGTGGTAATATTTCCTCCAACTGTGTGACCAGTTGGGTGAGTGTATGGATGAGCCACTGATCGTGGTAGTGGGACCGTAGGTTGTGGTGGAAGAGATAAACGCAGTACAATAGATGGTGGTTCTAGATACCATACAGGGATGGAAATGACCATATTTGGTAAGGTGAGGGTAGCAACAACTTGATATGATGTTACTCATGGGGGAGGATAAAAGAAAGGTATTTGGCTTATGTTCTGTGGGACTGTCTTCCAAATGAGGATTTGACCCATGGGTGGTAAAGTCTTTGATGTTCTATCCTGAGGAGTCTATATGGGGAGTTCGTCAGGAAGTATCAGGGTAAGCTGGGGAGGATTGGTGGTAGATTCTGATGATTTCTCGATGGATGGGGGGTTTGGTATCTCTAATCCATTGGTCGTGACCACACACACAATTGCAGTAGTGGGATTGGGGTGTGGGAATTCTTGGTATGTACCAATAAAATATGGATCCTGAAACAACCCTGGTCTGACATCTATCATTGGGAAAAGGTCAGCGCTTGAGAGAATAAGTGGAAGGATGTTATCAATGTTACCTGATTGGTTGGGTTCATGGTGGGTTAATTGATCAATAGTGAAGATTTTCCCATTGTGAGCAAAGAGCATGGTATGAAAGACCGAGGAAGCTACAGCATGCATGGTGTACATGCAGCTTCATCCAAAGAGGATGTTATAATCCAATTGGGCATCAATGACTTCTATGTCGATGAGAATAGTTTTTCCCCCTAAATCGACCAGAACTTTTTGATACATGCCTTCTACTTGGGATGGTCGACCATCATAATATCGAAGAGTGATAGTGGAGGGGATCAACTCATGTGAACCGAGTTATTACCACACTAATTTGGACATGATGCAAGTGGATGCTCCTTCGTTTATGGTGCAGCGATGGACCGTGATATTCTAGATTTTAACAAGAATTTGGAATGCGAATAACGATGGGAGTTGGGGGTCTGCCCTGTCTAAATCAAAAGTGATTAGACAGGTGTTTGTAGGATCTACTGCCCCCAACTATGAAAGTAATTCCTTTCGTTGGGAAGTGCATGTTTGAAGGAATTCCATAATTGACATGGAAACGGGTGATTGAGCGAGACCGTCAATAATACTATAGCTATGGGTGTCCCTAGCATGAGGTTTATGCAGATTCCTACGCAAGGGTGTGTGAGGCATGCTGGCGATGGCTTCATTGTTAGGACAAGGCATTATCAATGGTTATTTGGTTGGTGGTTAGGGAGCCTCAGAAGTGGTAGGTAATGGATCAGGGGATGTACCGTATTGGAGACTAAGATTTTGTAAGAGGATTTCCTCTTTAGCGGTGAGGAGGATACTACGGTCAACGATGTTCCCTGGGTGGGGTTTTTCATGTGGAGGGAACTTCCCCTCTGGGTGTGGGCACTGGACCCCCTCTAATTGAGTATTAATGACTCCTTGATGTGGGATAGGGTTTTGTAATACCGTCGATGGTGGTAGTGGTATATAAGTGGGAGGTCCTTGTGGTGGACCTTGAGGGTTGGGAGCCCACTAAGGATTCATGACATACTTCATCCATTTATAGTTGGATATTTGAGTGAAATGATGAGTGTAATGGTCATATTCTCCACATAATGCACAAGGGTAATTGGTTCAAAGGTTTTTATTTCTCCCTTGTCATGGTTGGCCATTATTATTTACCCCTTGGGGGTTTTGGTTGGGTTGGCGCTAGTTTCCCCCAGCTTTGGGGTTTTGTTGAGGGGGGTTCCCTCCTTTTCCCAGGTTCCTATTCTTTCCTTTCTCTCGGTTATTGTTGGGTTGGTGAGGTGTATTGAGCATATTCAACTATTAAAAAGCTTGTACCTATTGAAGAGGGTAAGTTTGGATGAAATTGACCCCGGCCTGGTGTTTTCCATGTGGAGGTATGAAAGTTTGTGGTGGACCTGGGAAGGGATAGTATGGGTTACCTTGTGGGGGTCCATATGGGTTGTAAGAAGTGGAGGTGGCTCCATTATTACTGGGTGGATAGGACATTATTGGTGGAGGAACCAGTTGCAGGATAGGGCTTGGTTGGGGAAGGGATGTGAGTAGATAAGTACCCATGGGGGGAAGAGGAGGTGTCATGAATGGTGGTGGGGGGTGAGTGGGGGAGGTTAATATGAAGCTCCTCCATATGGTTAAAGGTATGGTTGTGCATGTGGTTTAATATGAGCCATGGAGCCAATAAACCCATCAACAGTGTGTGATGTTCTAGGTTTGTCTTGACCGAAGGGAAAAGGATGAGGAGCATATGGAAGGAATGTGCATAGGTAACCTGATTGGGAGTAGATGAGGTCAAAATTTTGTGCCTTAGTGATGGCTTCATATTCACTTTGGGGGAGGGTTGTGGCCTGTTGATGCTTGAATCTGTCAGGACCGAAACGACAACCTCACAAGGATGTTAATCCTCCTGTGTTTTTACAGAGGTGGTACTCCTCTGTCCAAGATTTATAAAATGTGGGACTTTTAAATAAGTCTGTCAAGAAATGAAACAAATATAACATAAAATATTTTTCTTTTTCTTTTAAAAGAGAGACTTCTTGAGAATGGACCAGAAAGTAGACACACATTCATACATTTAAAGCAAATAAACATAATTCCTCACATCCATCATAGTAGGGCTAAATATTTCTAATCACATAAAAATTAAAAGAAAATGATCCACATGCATAAGAGAACTTTGACAGAGTGATACATGGGTAGCTCAAATAAAGATAATGATAGATCAACCTCAAATACTTTATATTCAGAAAAAACTGGGTTACAAAGTATAGTCAAGATTGTTCCCAAAATAGTTCTCTTGGAATTTCTAAAAAATATATAGTTCAATACATATTCTCTGAAATTAAAATGAGTTTGACATAATGACTGGGATTGGGGCTCCCGCGGACCATAAAACAAATATGTATAAGAATGAAGTTTGTAGAAAGAAGAAAGTGGGTGACAGAAGACAACAAGACCTGGTAAGAATAAAAGGGAAGATATCAATCTTCGGTTAAACCTTTCTATTTAAAGAGGTGGAGTAATTGGATGAAGAACTTGATAAAGAAAGAAAGATGTGATCGGTATGAAATTACTATCATGGTGTCCCATGGTTTTTCACTTTCTCACTGATGTCATTTTATGGATTTCCTCGGTGGTTATGGGAACCGTCTCAACCGTCCTTTTCCCTTCATTGGTAAGCTTGTCGACAACCTTTTTGAACCACTCCTCGATGTATCTCCTCATTGGTGCCACGTTGATTTCATGCCAGATTTTTATATTGAAGAGTTCACCTTCCAAATCCCTTAGATAAATATAAATATTGTGCAATGCTTCTTCAATATCTTGGTTTTTAATCGAATACTAAACTAGCCATTTTTCCACATCGTCTTCATCATATTCAAGAATGTCATAGAAATTTTCAAATGACAACCCTTTAAATATATCAACTTGTTCATCAAATGCTTGCTTGGTTAAAAACAACGAGTTGATTATCAATTTTGGGTCTTGGACTTCATTGGTGCTTCCAGCTAGATCTATCTCAGTTAGCTTCTTGAATAGTTCCTCTCTTCTAGTTATGGCCTGGCTACATGCTTGAACTATACCATTTAGGTTTTTTACCTTTCCCTTCCAGCATGCGTTCAGTTTTTTTATTCAGTTAAGGGAAGGGAGATCCTCCTCTCTTCTTCTCAATTCCATCATATTAGTAACTTTAACACCAAATGGTACAACTGCATCGAGGTAGAAACCTTGCTTGTTTTTCAAATCATCTTGCAAATCTTCATGAAAAGCATGTGCTCTTGTTCCAAAAGAGACCATACTCTTTGACATCTCCCAAGCCTCTGTTATTAATTTGATTATTTTCTTTATATTATTTTCCACATAGCCTTAGGATAATGTGAGAAGACTTGTCGATCCTTTTAACTTTGTCACAGATGTGGTAGGTTCGATCATTACTAAAGGACTAGAAAGCATTGGAAGGGGCATTAGAGCTCCCTCCAATTCTTTGATTAGCTCCTTTAACCTGACATTCTCCGCTTCAAGGACATCAATAGATTTTTCTAGAGCATCTCCAGTTGCTTGGTGTATCTAAGATATTTGGGAAGGCCACATGTTTTGTATTTTAATATCTGAACGAGATTTCCCCTTCTTATTCTTTACATATCTTTTTTCAATAATCAAATTTTTGGATTTGCTTTCAAAAACAACGCTCTAAAATGAAAAAAACTCTTCTTCATCGAAGGTCTCGGTCCCAATTATTTCCATTTGAGGGTTCTGGTGAGAAGTGTTCTCTCATTGGTCTTTGTTGGGGAACACTTTCTCAATGTCAATTTCTAGTTCCATATCCTCAAGGCAGAGATCATGGATATCACTTTCTCCCTCAAGTCCCTCCTCTTCTTGCACAATGTTTTTTCATTTCTTCCTTACGAGAATTTTATGAGAACTTTTAATTTTGTCAAAAGGAGGGTTCTTATATCCTCCTTCGCCTGAAGAAATTTGGGTGAATTTCTTACTTGGGTAGGTTGTTGGAGCGCTTCTCTTAGATGTTGTACTCTTGGGCGTGACAGTCGGGGATTGGGCACTTTTCTCACTCGGACCTTTTCCTCTCTACTTGTATGACTCATTGGTGTTGAGTATTGTCTCCAGATCATCGGTGTCACAAGAAGGAGTGTCTGAGGCATTATCTCCATCTCCATTCATAATAATGTTAATGAAAGAATTGTTGAAACCGACAGCCAATAGATGTTCTACAAAAATACCACTAGGGTCGAACCCTTTTACTTTTTTAGCATATTTTAAATTGAGGTTGTGGAAGTGGCCCACGAATTCATCAATCTTGTTCATATTCCTGAATATGAAATCCCTGAATTTCCAAGGCAGAGGTATGAATTTTTTTTTTCTCTTTTCATGGAAAAAATGCAACCAGTAGGTGTACTGCCTTGCTATCTCAACAACAAACATTATGTCAGATATGTGACATGGAAGGAAGGAAGGATTTTATTTGGACCCAAAAATACTTATAACGTTATAATTTTCCATTTGTTCTAGTGTCCCCTTCCTATCCAGGAACTTACTCTCATGGTTATACATCCAAGGAGCGTTTTTTCCAAACAACAATTCTTTAAAAACTGAGATAAAATCATTAAAGACTTCATAAAAATGTTGGGAGGCCTTGTGCCTCCACAATGATTGATACCAGAAGGTTACTGGGTCGAACTCAAAGTTTACCTTCTTCCAGATAGATAATCTCGGGAACTAACAGCAATGTGCTATCGCAAAGACCAAATAAGATGACATAAAAAAATTCTTATCCTTCTTGTATTGCGCTAATTGGAAAGAGATTTCAATGGAAATCAACTTACCCTAGTCGAAGATGGCATGTTTCTTGACCGTAAAACAAATAATTTAAAGAATCATCTAGGAGATGTTGGTCATGGTTTCCTGTCCTGTTATTCTCATAAAAAGCCATGCAATTTACCGGAAGGGATTTTTGAATGCACCAACCTGAAATCTTGTGATGTCCTTGGGGACGGTCGTTGGGCTCTCCTGAAATTCAAGTAAGAGGTCGAGTCCATTGTCATGCTTTTTTAATAACTCCCTGTAATCTTCACCTCTAAAGGTGAGTGTTGGCTCAGGGAGCCTCAACATCTTACAGAAAACCTGAGGTGACAGAGAGACAGTGGAATGGTCCTGCAATTGGATGGCTCGCTGACTTGGAATGTATCTCTCAGTGCACCAGGTGACCAACTCTTTACAATAAAAAACTTCCAGGACACACCCTGTGCGTGCAATTCCAGATGTCTAGATTATTTCCTTTTGGGTAGAAGGGGATGAATAATAGGAATATGCCCTGGACCACTGAAAACTTTGATCCTCGTGTCCAAAAATATTCAGTGTATCTCCACAGAACCATTGTTGACTTGTTTCCATAAGTCAATGAATACGTTCACTTGCTCCAAATTATGTTAGGAATGAACACTGGTGGGAGATAATATAATCCTCCGTAAATCTTGTTTAATGCGCTTTAATAGGAGGTCTCCTCGGGCCTTTCGCTTATTAATAACCATCCCTTTGAAACTATATGGTAAGTTATTATCATTAAAATCATAGTAATTTGCATTGGGAAAGGCGCGAGGGTGGTGGGGACGAGCGGAGGAAATATGTGACATGAGATTATTTGTGAAACCGGGAACCCGCGAACCTGGGAGCCTGTGATGGTAAGAGGCATGAAATTGGCTAAGTGTGGGATGGTGTGGCAGTCATATGGATTCATGTAGGCAGAATGACACTTAGGAAGTTTCATGGGAGTTTGGGGATCGAAATGTAGATCGTGAAAATCTTTGGTGCAATATGTCTATCGTGGAACACGGGAACATGAAAGCTCGATCCCTTCAACTCAGGAACTCGCGATCTTAAAATAGGCTAAGTATGGAACAACATGGCAGTCGGTCAGACTTGTGAAGTGAAGTTGTATATGGAAGTGAGAAAATGTAAGTCCGCCAACCCGGGAACTCGTGGTATAAAATGAAACTAAGTGTTATAACTAGAAATGGATAGTAAGAGGGAAAAAAGGAGAGGGAGAAAAACACAGGTAAGTGTAGAAGGGGGTAAAGAAAGGGAGAAACAAAATCAGGAAAATAGAAAAGGGGAGGGAAATTTTTGGAAGTAGGATATGACCTCAACATGGCCACATATTTAGAAAGAGTAGGAACGAACGATCGAAGGAACCAATATAGCCTTTTTTGTGGGGTGGTGTCCACTTTACAAAGGTTGTGATGTCGACGCCATTCATGAATATGGTTTGAAATGTGAGTAGTGGTGTTTTGTTTACATTCTAAAAGGATTTCAAACCCAGTATCATGGCGGATGGGAAGTTGAAAAAATGATAGGAATGCTTTGGATAATGATTCAAATGTTGAATGGGCTCCAGTCTTGTCATCCACATACCATTTGGATATTGTGACAGTGAGGGTTCTCTGAAATAACCGTAGATTAATGGAATCTTCCATTATGATATTGGAAGAACACCATAAGTGGAAGGACATGACATGTTTAGCGGGGTCCTCTCCAGCTTTTCCTTCAAACTTAGGGATGTCTGAAGGTAGTTTTGTGGGCATATTTGGCCAAGCGTGGTTGTGTAATATGGGATCATTTTTCAATTTAGTTAGATCAATGATATTGAGTGAATCCAAAAAGGGCATGATAGGAGTGGGTCCTGCCATGTTATGAGAGGAAGTGGTTCCTTGGGAGATTTTACTTTGTGAGAAATTTGGGGCTCTTCCTCCTTGTGGTGGAGGGGTTCTTTGTGAATTCTTGGGATATTGGTTCCAAGCAAAGTATCTCCTAGTAATCATGAGCCTAGTATCGTAGAATTTACCAGTGTATGTGATGGTATTGTTGATGTCTCAACGAAATTAGGAACACTGCCCAAAATTGGGGGTAAGTTTCTCAAGCGTCTAGAACGGCGAGGATACTATGGTTCCCATATGATTATAGCCTAGAGATGGTTGTGTGTAAATAGTGGTGAGGAATGATAGGACAAATTGCTTTTAAATTACTTTAAACAATTTTCTCATAAAACTGCATGTACTTCAAGTGGTGAAAATCATACATCAAGACAATGTGAAAAGTAGTTTGGTTTTTTTTGTAACTCCTCGTGGGGGAATAAAAATAAAATAACAAGAGCATGTGTCCTATCCGACGTAATGCACTTCCTCTCAAATAACATTGGACCTCCAAAAAAAGCACCCGATAGTGGGGCCGAAACCCACTTGAGGGGAATCTAGTGAAGGGATGAACAATCAATTATAATGAGGGGTGAAGGGGTCATATCCCGGAAGTAATGGCAATATTTCCCAAAAACCATTCAAAATATGACTGGGGTATGATTGCAGCCCACAACCGCCACCTTGGGTAGATAAAACCTAGATTGGGATATTAAGCTACCTCCATCAAGAACGAAATTTATATTTTTGACCTCATAAATCGATCATAGGATGGATGCTTTCCAAGGGTTGGGTGACCCAAGGAGGCACACACAAAACAACTAGACCTCGGCCTTTGACCCTTCACGGGTGTCTCCCTGCCTTATGGTTTATGAATGCTTGAGTGGGAGGATTTTGGCACCCTAATTCACAACTTTCTAAGTTTCAAAATGAGAAATGATGATGGGGAGTTATTTGGATCCCTATCCTAAAAATCGTAACTTATACTACCAAATTCTTTTGTGTTCCTCCTATGGAGGTTAGAAAGTGGTTTGATTATGGTAGTTTTTAGAATGTAAAAGAGGGATGTGAAGTTGGGGTCATGGACCAACTTCGTTCTTTATGATGGTGTGCACAAATACCTTTTCTAAACAAATGAAGCTCACAAGAGTTTCAAGTATCTAGCAAAAACGTTTTTGGATGAGTGAGAGTGTGTGCAAGGAGCAGTGATGGTGAAACAAGTTTTTAATAAATTAAATTCAATATTTTAGCATGGTGTACATTGTGTGGTCCTTTACTTATCTTTTTTAGATAACTTACTAAATTTTTTCAAAATTACCCTTGCAAACGAAAGGAAATCCTAATCTATCGTGACGGATATGATAATCCTTACTTGGACCCTTTATCTTCCTAAGACGTTTTTTAATCTAGAAAACTTGAAACTAGTCTTAGATTGTGAGCATGTGGGCATGTGTAGGCCCTTATAATTTCTTTAAACTCCTTAGGTTACTTACTCTAACAATTGAAAACTATCCTAGAATTGCATGCATGTAGGCATATGGGCCCTTACAACTCTTTTAAGAATAATTTTGAACGAGTAGGTTAAGAGGATAGGCCTCTTTTTTAAAATGATTTGATTTACCAAGGGAGATGGATACTTATATAAGCAACATCTTTTTCTGATTTCCAAGATCACACTAAGGTGCGAGGAAAGAGAATACTCCAAGATTGGTTTATATGGTCTTCTAGTCCCAACTTAATGTGATGACTTTGTAAAAGAATGAAAGATTTATTCTGAAATTCAAATGCAAAAACCTTTTAAGCCATCCATGTGGCAACCAAGGAAAACAAATAAATTGTGGTTCTATTTAATATCCCTAATTATTTATGTGTGATGTGGGGTTTATGTATGCAAGAATGAGATCTCAACCTACTTGTATTGGATTTTACAAAGTGCTAAAATAAAATTTAAACTATTGAGTGGCAGTGGGAAACTCAACCCTTACAGTTTTGCAAAAAATAAGACAGGTGCATGGCAGAATAAAAAATAGTTGTGCACAGTGTGAAGACCGCGTGGTTGGAGAGTTATGACAGAGCATAGAAGTGCACAGACCGCTCGTATGTTTGTCCCGAACCCGTGCACACACAGAGAAGTTGGCAGGACGAAAATTTTGAAAAACATCTCTTACTGTGGGGTGAAATCTTGCTCTCAAAGGGTGAGATTAGGTCAGTTTTTACCCCTGCACATGCAAACAAGTAAAAAAGAAAACTCTAATAGCCTAATTGAGGATAATTTTGATTCAAATCCCCAGTATGGTCGCCAATCTGTTGGGTTATTTTTGTCACAAAGGTGAGCAAAAAGAGGTCCCTTAACTGTCTAGTTAGGCGATCCATAAATCACAATAAAGAGTTAGTTGGTTAGTGGCTCAACTAACATAAAGAAACAAGAGATAGACAACAATGAAATAAATCTAAACTAAGAAAAAAATAACTTCAAATGAATGCACAAGGAAAACACACGATATGTATACCAAGGAAATTGATATTTGAATTGATACTCCTTGGAGAAATATGGGAACTTATGAGTCCCCTCTTCCTCCTTGGGAAGGATATTGAGTCCCCAAGTGCAAAGTCTTATTTCTACTAGCAATGGCTAACAAAGGAAAATGGTGAAGAAAAGAGTGATGGACTACTCAAAAGGAGAGAGTCCTAACACTTTCTATGGGTTCCCAAAAGCTTTCTAACAAAAATATGGCTTCCCAAAGCTAAAAATGAGTAGCATAAAAATACTCAAATGCTTCTTCTTTTTTTGCATAAAATGGCCCTTTATTTATAGGAGGATGGAAATATTTTTCTTAAATATTTACAAATGTGAATGGGAGGCCCTTGGAGGTACTTCCCATCCTTTTCAGTGATCCCAAGGAGAAATTTGGGGG
>ML836679.1:58813-77069 GCA_009831015.1 Picea engelmannii | reverse complement strand
TATCATTTCCTTGTGAAAGATTTCAAACCTATTATGCATGTATAGAGCGACAATGCAAGGTCATTGAACAATATTATAGATCCACCATAGTTGTGGCATCAATGGGTTGGAAGGTGGTGCAGTTCCTATTGGAGCATTCAATTCTGACCATTTTATGTTTGTTGCACTAAGTGTGAAGAACAATGTGGGGGCATCCTAGTTGTATGATCGTTTCTATCAGCTCTCTTCTACAAAAAATCCAGTGTGCTCGAGTACCTTGAAAATGCATCCTAAATTGCATGACATTCTCTCATAGCTTGTCAATGTACAAAGTTTGAAGGTGGTAGTGAAGGCCTTCAATAGTGGTTGGCATGTTATTTGCTTGGCTCTTCTTTATAAAGAACACATCACTTTCCTGACTACAGTGGCACATGACGAGGTTGAATAGAAGTAGTGGAACCTTGGATAGCTATCGAATTTGTTGTCATGATATCGAATCAAGTGGAGTGCATATTGGTCAATGCAAATCGTTCTTTATTGTGGTCGGTCATGTATTACATTCCCTGTTGGCAAACGTGTTGGGAATGACATATCACATATACCCTATGTATTGTATTCATTCATTGGTGCTACTCCTATTTATCGCCATCCAGTCATATCTATTAGAGGGCCAACTTTGTCTTAGACAAAGTTATTGATTTATGTGATTTCTCGATGCATATTAGGAACATAGAAGGCAAAAGAAGTTTGGTTTTCAATAAATCTTGGATTGTCTTGGAATTTAGAGCAGTCATTTTTGAGATTAGATTTCAAGCCAAATAGACAGGTTAAGTTTCAATGGTGGAGATCCAACAGGCTGCTAGTTCAACGACTCTCACAAATTCGGGATTCCATAACTTACACAAGGTTTAATCACAAGAGTTACATAAGCCACTCCACGAATTTGGCACCGAAACGTTAGAGTTGTCTTTGTCAAAAACTCTTGAACTCCGAACCACCAGATCCACGTGGCATCCATCCAACACTAACATGTGGCATTCTAAACATCGATTCGATGATCTTCCCAAACACTTAGCACTCAAAACTCCTGAACGCCGAAACGTCAGAGCCATGTGGCATCCATCCAACACTGACACTTGGCATTCATCAGAGGAGACACATGTCACTCATTTCAGACACCTTTGGTTATGCCATTTGCCCATTTTTGGGTGAGACGTGTCAATCTCCTCATGCAGACACGTTAGCGACCGTGATGTCAGGGACACGTTAGATCTGAAGTCCCAAAGTGTCGATTAGCGGAAGCGCCGAAGCGCCGGAGAAACCCGACACTCTTCTATCATGACACATGCCATTCATCAGTTGAGACACATGGAATTCATCAATTGAGACACATGGAATTCATCAATTGAGACACGTGGAACTTATTTTAAGCATATTTGGGTCCATCATATGTACTATTTCGTGTGATATGTGTCACCCTTCTTCATGTGACACATCAACGATTTGACACATTAGGCTGCCACATCACATCCAAAGGATCAACCATCTAGGAGGTTCTACTTCAAGACAATCATGAACCCCTGAAGTACCGGAGCTCCAAAGGGTTGGAGCTCCGAACTACCACATCACTCTGGGAGGTCAGTTGTCCAGGAGATATCCACACTCTACATTCAGAAACTCCCGAAGAGCCGAAGAGCCGGAGTTCTGAAGTGCAAGAGACACGTAGCGCTCATCTACAGAGACACATAGCACTCATCTACGTCGACACGTGGCATTAATCCATGGTGACATGTGGCATCCATTGATCATAGACACATGGCACTCATTTCAAGCATTTTCAACACGCCATTTGCCCCATTCCAAGTGACATGTGTCACCCTTCTTTTCATGACATGTCATTGGTCTTGACATCACAACTGCCACATCACTCTGGGGAAATTTCCTCAGGGAGATTTTGATCGAGAGTTAACACAGTTTCCAAAGGAGATGGAGTCCAAACTCTCAAAAGCCAAATGATTAAAGGACAATCCCAGGTTAATTAAGATAAACATGATTAGAACTCTGGGGGATTTCAAATCAAAGAAAGCCCAATTCTATGAACCCTCGAAGTGTCGGAGCACTGAAAAACCGAAGTGGGTCCGGAACTGCCACATCACAACCTCCACGTCAGCTCTTAGAGGTTGTCCTCCGAGAGATTTTTATCAAGAGTAGGTGCAGTCTCTTGAAGTCTTGAACGTCGAACTCCCAAAATAATTAATTATTAAAGTCTTAATCTCAGGTTAATTAGCATAAGTGGTGGTTTGTGACTCTAGGCCTCAGAGAGATATGAATATTCTATGCTCCAAAACTCTTGAACGCCAAAATAAAAAAATGACTTATCTCTGTTAATGGCATATTTTAAGTTTGAAAGGGGCACCAAACCAGGGAACGTCGAGCCAATCCACATCATCAGATTTGTCATCTGGCATTAGTTCGACGATAGCCAACAGGTACAGAACATAATTTCCAGAATCCGGAGCCTACAATGCCAAACCAAGATGTGGGAAACTATAATCCAGACTGCAGAAAGAATATTAGAGACTCTGGGAAAACACCAGATGATTTTCTTCTTTCACTGGAAATACATTCAGTTATCTCCAGTGGCCTTCAATAACATGCATGCATGCACATGATCAATACAAAACTCATTTTTTTCACTCCTAATCGTTTTCTGTCAGATCTCAGTTCGCTCTAGCGCATGCATCAGTCTAATTTTATCGCAAATAGCAATTTTAATTGTTTAGTTCAAGACTCTTTTAAGTTTAAAGCATAATAAGTGGTCTTTTATGTGTGATAAGAACCACTCTTTTTGATTAAGTCAAGTGTGAAGTGTACATTACTATACTCCAACAATTTCTAGTTAAGTTAATAAGTTGTTTTACAACTGGTAGTGTAGAGTTAAGTTTTAGTCCCACATGGATGAGAGCCTCTGCAACTCTTATAAATATGCAATTTTTGTATGTTTTGAGGGTTGAGTTTTTTGGGAGAAAAAGGTCAATACAACAACTGGTTGGACCCATTCTGCGCATGAATTAAAGCTCTCTACCTGGTGAATATACTATTGATGACAATGTGTTTGTGTCCAAATTCGTATGTGTTTCTTATCTTGAATACAATTTTGATTTGTGCAAAGTACGTTTATTTTCCTTCAACTATTATATACCTTGTCTTTATTAATATGCAACCTGTGATAACAACTATGCTTTGATGAAGAATTGTTTTTGTTGAAACATGTGGGAATGATTGTTTTTTTAGTACATGTTTAATTCTTGAAATGTTATTTTAAGATTTAAACTTCTGGCAGCAGATTGTTCATTGAATGCTTTGTTGTTTTTTCTTTGTTTTCACCCTTACTGTCTCACTTGTCTATCCTTAGTGTGCCACCAACCAAGGAGGACCCTCATCCATGTCATTTGGATAACCAAACTATGCTCATGTATTGATAAACAAACCCTTTAACTGACCCATAAATAAATAAACCAACCATTCATAACTTGAGGTGGCCTAGCTCTTCCCTTTAGCAGTCAGGTGTAGACTTTAGGACAAACATCTTCTGGCGTCATTGCCAGGGAACGCAGTAATGAAATATCTTTCCCTGGGAGAATGACAACAATGATATATGAACTTTGATGGTGAACAAAGATCAAACACTTTTAGACTACCATCTTTCACCCGACAACTCCATTGAGTTAAATTCAAAAAGAAATACCGGCTCCCAGAAAATGACTCAAGAAATCCAAATATGAGAACACCAGAGGCACTAAAGCTCATCCTAATCATGAGAAGGATGCAATAGTATTTGATCCAGAAAGAAAACTAAGAAAATCAACCTTAGCTCAAAGTATACTTCACCCCTCAATGGTAAAGCTGCACCTCAAGAATCCATTGTTCTTCATCATCACAAGCAGCTTGAATTTGCTATCCCTGAGAATCACAATTCCAAGGAACCAGAGACACCTTCAACTCTTGCCTCTACTTCATCATCTTGTCCAACATCCACCCCTGTATCTCCAATCAATATTCAGATTTCTATTACCCAAACAATGGTTGTTAACAGGATGGATGCCATAATTGCTGCCACATATGCACCCTTAGTTCTGCATGTAGGCTTACATGCACTCCCAACCACAGATTACATGAAATATTTTCCCAGATATAATGGGGAAAGGGATGTCATAGCAGAGGAACATCTGGTAGCCTTCTATAGCTTTGTAGACAACTTTAACATTGACTATGCAGATGTGTGGATGAGGTTGTTTGTACAAATCCTTGATGGGGAGGTAAGAAAATGGTTTTGGGGCCTCCCTCCAACCTCCATTGTAGATATTGATGCATTATATTAGGCTTTCATAAAGAAATGGGGAGATAGAAGGGATTATCTCTATTACATCACTGATTTTGGGGCCCTTAAGAGAAATAATGGTGAGTCTATTTCAGACTTCACCAAGAGATTTGATAAGATGTATAGTAGAATCCCAGAAGAGATAAAATCAATTGAGCCTCTACCAAGATCACTTATGCCAATGCATTTGATGCATAATTCTCTCTTTTTTGAGGGAGAGAAGATCCACTACCTTGATATCCACGCAAGAAGCAACCATTGAGGTTGATTCCAACATCTTGGCATTAGACTAGTTAAAGACCATATCTAAAAAAGACAAAAAAGAAACAAAGAGAGGAATCCTTTGCCTCCTTTAACCCAGCCACATTTGATCCCAAACTTGATGAAATGACTAAAACTTTGAAGGATCTAACATCTGAAATAGCTAAGCTAAAATGGGAATGTAAACAACCAAAAAGAGATTTTCAAGGGGTTGGGAACAAAAATCCCAACCAGTTTAGAAGACCAAATGATGCCCCTCAGATAATGCAGAGAGAGAGAGGAGGAATGTTCATGACCAAAGAGTAGTACCTCCTTTCCAAAACAATCATAATGAGGAGATGGATGCAGATAATGATGGTTTGGATGATGTTGTTGTACTTTTCAATGAAACAGATTTTTACACCAGTCACTTAAAGCAACAAGATTATGAGGTAGCACAATAGTCAGATTAGTTTGATACTGAGATAGGGGAAGAGGGAGTTATTCAAGGCCAACTATAAAAGAAATATGACTTGAGTCCTAGAACAAGCACTCCTAAAGCCACTACCTCTAATCATTACAGAAAAATAGAGGTTCTTCCCAAGCCAAATCCAAGCAAGGGTGTAGTGGCTAAAGCTCACCAACCTCCTGCTTTTAAACCTGTTTTCCCTAAAGTAAAGGAAGTTGATAGGCCACAAACATATTTCAGCCTAGAGCATGAGTTGATCAAGATCAAGATCCTTGTACCTCTGTCAGAATTGTTGAAAAATGATCCGTTCAAACAATCTATTATGAAGGTTCTGCAACCACCTACTTCTGTTGTAACTTCTGATGTAATTAGTCTGCAGGATGAAAACCTAGCCATTATTGTGGGCCCACACATTGAGGATGGCTCTGATTCTTCTCCACCATTCTACATATCTCTAAATGTCCATGAAAATATCCTACATAATTGTCTCATGGAGTCAGGTGCATTACACAATGTCATGCCTAAAGTTGTTATGGAGGAACTAGGTTTGGAGATCAACAAGCCCTATCAAGACCTTTACTCCTTTGAGTCCAAAAAAATCAAATGTTTGGGATTAATAAAATATCTGGTGATTTCTTTGGCACAATTACCCATGAAAAGTCTAGTGATGGACATCATTGTGTCTGACATTCCCCCCAAGTTTGGTATGCTTTTGTCCAGGATGTGGGCCAAGAAGTTTGGGGGATCATTACAAATGGACCTCACATATGCGACCATACCTGTTTTCGGAGGAGAGCACATGACACTTTATAGACAGGTAAGATTGGCCTATATTGTTAGCGACCATCAAAATCCAAGCAATCACCCAATTTATGTTGTTGAGGATGAGATTGGCTCATATGTTTTTCATCTAAATGGTGATGAAACATAAATTACAGTCAAGAAATGCAAAGATCCACCTTTGACAGATCAGTAGAACATAGTGTGAAAGATGTATTTCGATGACACTTCATCAAGAGAATATTATGGATCTGGTATAGCCCTCATTTCCCCTGCATAGAAGGTTATAACACTCTCTTATAAGCTGGAATTTGAGACTACTAACAATATAGCTGAATATGAAGCTCTAGTGCTTGGATTGAGGGATGCTAAAGACATGGCCATTTACAGTTTGGCAGTCTTTAGTGATTCTGAGTTGATCATCAATCAAGTCAAGAACATCTATCAAGATAAACAAAACAGGCTCAAACAATACCAAAATGAGGTGTGGGACTTGGTTGATAACTACTTTATGGTATTCAATATTTCCTTCATTCCTAGTGAGGCAAATAAGAAGGTGGATTATTTGGTATTAGCTGTCATCACCTTCAGACCCCCCATTGACCCGATTATCAAGTATCAGGTGGAAGTCAGACAAAGAAAACCATACCAGACAACATCAAGCATTGGGAGGTCTTTAGTGATGACCTGGGGCTAGAAAGATTTATGGAGACCATAGAAGAATTCTCTAGTATATCTATAGATCAAGAAGGTGAAGATGATGAATTGAAGAATCAAGAAACATCTCATATGCTGAACAAATTGGTTAGCCACAACATTGTGGAACTTAAAACGAACCACATCCCCAGGGGTCTAGTGCCACTAGAAAGGTTATTTGACAGTCATGATGTCTCCATAGAAGTTTCCATAAAATATCAATAAGAGGAAGTGATGCACTACAACATTAGGATTATTGAAAATATCAAAATGGTCAAACTGTCCAAGGCACTACCTCCAAAACAAAAAGAAAGGTATGTCAGCCTCATGAAAAATTTTGTTGATATTTTTGCATGGTCATATGAGGATTTAATACATTTGTCACTGACATCATCCAACAAAATATCCCTCTGAAGGTTGTTTCTAACCCATTTAGACAAAAGATCAGGCAATTTAATGCCATCCTGATGTCCATAATTGAAAAATAGCTGAAAAGAATGCTTGATGAGAGAATTATTGTGCGCTTGAGGTACTCATATTGGGTGGCCAACTTGATACCTGTGAGAAAAAAGAGTGGGGAAATACGCTTGTGTGTTGATTTTTGGAATAAAAACAAGTGTTCCCTAAAAGACAATTACCCCCTGCCCAAGATGGACCATATTTTACAAGGGGTATTAGGTGCTCATAAAATTTCCTTTCTCGATGGGTGCTTTGGTTATAACCAGATAGAAATATGTGAAGGGGACAAAGAAAAAAAACAACATTCACTACCCCTTGGGGGAAATTTATGTACGAAAAAATGCCCTTTCGGATGATGAATGTAGGGGCCACCTTTCAGAGGGATATGGATGTAGCTTTCATCAGGGAGAAATATAAATTTATGGTTATATATTTGGATGACATCACCATTTTCTCCAAATCAGATGAGGAGAATTTACGACACCTAAAGCAGATCTTCCAAAAATGCAGAAGGTATCTCTTTGAATCCTAAGAAGTCCCACTTTGCTATGCCAGAAGGTAAACTCCTAGGCCACATCATATCAACAAGAGGTATAAATATAGACCCTAAGAGAGTGGAGGCCATTCAAAAAATTGAAATTCCCAGACACAATAAGTCTATTCTATATTTTATAGGCAAAATAATTTTTTTGAGGAACTTTGTGTCAAACTTTGCTGAAATCATAAGGCCTATCACCAACATGCTAAAGAAATATGTTGTTATCTAGTTGTCACAGGAGGAAAAATAAACATTACAAAAGATCAAACAAGCCTTGGTTGAAGCCCCTGTATTAGTCATGGTTGACTATGCCAAAGAGATCCTTATCTTTTCTTTCTCCTTCGAGGAAACCATTGTTGTTGTGCTGCTGCAAAAGAATGAAGATGGGCATGAACAACCCATAGCCTTGTTCAACAAATCCCTCTGAGATGCTGAGCTGAAGTATGATATATTATAAAAGAAATCCTATGCATTGGTCAAAGAATTGAAAGCCTTTAGGTTGTATGTGTTACAGTCTAGGATAAAAACCTATGTTCCTAGCAGCAGTGTCAAAGAGATTGTGGTCCAGCTAGATAGTGAAGGGAAAAGAGGGAAATGGATTGTCAAGTTTCCAGAGTATGACATGCACATAAATCTCACCAAGATGATCAAGGGACATGTACTTGCCAATTTATTATCATAATCAAACTATAAGGTGCTGGAATTGCATTAGACCTTCACCTTTGTACCGACACAGTATGGACAAGATAGAATAAATGTATGTGAAAATTTCTCTTCTTCACCTTTGTACCGAGATATTATTTACTTTCTGTAGCACCTATAATTCCCACTAGATTTGAATAAGACGAGGGAAGATATCTCAAATTAAAATCTATAAAGAATGAAGCTAAGAAGGTAATAACAGATATGCATAGGGGAGTTATGGGGGACACCAACATTGGAAATCTAGAACTTCTTTGATGTATTCACTGTAGTAAGGGCATGCAGTGAGTGCCAAAATTTTGAAGGTAAGCAAAAGTTACTCTCACTGCCCCTGAAAACTATCACTGCCAGTGGCCCCTTCAATAATGGGGATTAGATTTCATAGGTGAGATAAATCCACCCTCTAGTGGGAAACATAAGTGGATCCCCACTTCCACTGAATAATTTACCAAATGGATCGAGGTTGTGCCCACTAGGAATGCTACTGACAAAGTGATTATGAAATTTTTGGAAACCAATATCTTTGCCAGGTTCAACTGCCCTAGAAAATGTGTAACAAAATATGCCCAGGATTTCAAGTCCAAAGCCATGATTGACTTATGTGGCATCCATAACATCGCCTTGACACATTCCACACCCTATTATCCTTAGGGGAATGGGATGGTCGAGTCATCAAACAAGACTCTCATCAAGATCATAAAGAAATTGTTGACTAAAAACAAGAAATCCTGGGACTCTAAACTTAAGTATTCCTTGTGGGATAATAAGATAAACACCAACAAAATATCCTTGCCAAGAAAAATAACCAAGAAAAATATCTATCCACTAGAGAAAACCATAAAGAAGATAACCCAACAACGTATATGCAACACACCCTAGCCAAAGCACTAGGGTGTCTAGCCTCCACTAGCACACCAGCAAGAGATAACCAACAATGCAATTGCAACTCACTCTAGCCAGAGCGCTAGAGTGGCTGACCCTCTAGCCAGAGCACTAGAGGGGTTGAGCTTCACCATGCGCGTCACAAAAGACAAACCCTAGTGAGAGGTATGAGGAAACCCTAACCAAGATGAACCCTCCTTCCTTCCTTCTGCAGTTGCAGCTCTCCACCAAACTTGCATTATATCTCCATGAGAGAGTGTGCTAAATGAGGAAGGTGCCACTCTTATTTATACTAATATGTCCAATGACTTTTCTGGTAGGGTCGACCTGACTTTATGGAAAATATATTTTATGTTTATATTTTTCTTATGGAGTCGACTTTACTTATAGAGCATTATAATTTTTCTTTATTATTTTCTGTGAGGTCGACTTCTCTTATGGGATCTTATTTGACTTCCAATGATTTTCCTTTAACATCTTGGAAACTTCATCTATAAGAAAGGTTATCCTGGAGGTGAATTCCTCCTGCAGCTACCAGAAACATTAACACACATGAAATTAGGAATTTTTACTAATCTTGTCAGTGTATTGTTTCAAAAAATTATCAGCTATGTGATGAACTTCCTTGTAATACCCCTAGGCCGAAGCCCAATTGAAATGTAATTCCAAGTATGTGTATAGGATGGTGAGCCAGAATCCTATTTTGGCCAATGAGACTGTTTTGTATTGTGTATTTTCACTTTGAAATTAATGAAAGAAAACACGTCCGCATGCAGACCGTCTTGACAAGAAGAGTTAAGGGGGATAAACTCCACTAGAATGGGAAAGGAGGATAAGAGTCTTATGAAAGAAAGGCTAAAAAAAGGGGCACTTAAGCAAGAGAGAATATTTTAGTAATATTTTCTTAATAGTCTAATTTATGGATACATCTATACTATGTTATCCTAAGTCCCAAGAGAAGGGAACGAATTTCCAAGTGGGTTAAATGGGGTTGCATGGAGTGACAAGTGTCATTCTATTGATATGAAAATATAATGAGAAAACTTAGTGTAGTTTCGAGGGGAATTTTGATTTCTCTCTCGTCCACCGTTGCGTGCGGATGGGGGACACCTTCAACTCCTGCCTCTACTTCATCATCTAGTCCAACATCCACCCCTGTATCTCCAATCAATATTCAGATTCCTATTGCCCAAACAATGGTTATTAATAGGATGGATGCCATAATTACTATTAGATATGCACTCTTACTTCTGCATGTAGGATTACATGCACTCCCAACCACATATTACATGAAATATTTGCCCAGATATAATGGGGAAGGGGATGCCAGAGTTGAGGAACATATGGTAGCCTTCTATGGCTTTGTAGACAACTTTAACATTGACTATGCATATGTGTGGATGAGGTTGTTTGTATAAATCCTTGATGGGGAGGTAAGAAAATGGTTCTGGGGCCTCCCTCCAAACTCCATTGCAGATATTGATGCATTAGATTAGGATTTCATAAAGAAATGGGGAGATAGAAGGGATTATCTCTATTACATCACTGATTTTGGGGCTCTTAAGAGAAATAATGGTGTTTCTATTTCATACTTCACCAAGAGATTTAATAAGATGTATAGTAGAATCCCAGATGAGATAAAACCAACTGAAGCCTCTGCCAAGATCACTTATGCCAATGCATTTGATGCAGAATTCTCTCTTCTATTGAGGGAGAGAAGATCCACTACCTTGATATCCATGCAAGAAGCAACCATTGAGATCGATTCCAACATCTTGGCATCAGACCGATTAAAGACTATATCTGAAAAAGACAAAAAGAAACAGAGAGAGGAATCCTCTTCCTCCTCTAACCCAACCACATCTGATCCCAAACTTGATGAAATGACTAAATTATGCAAGAGCACCGTAAGCAGCCAGCCAAGCAAGCAACGTAAAAGGCAGAAGACAACTGGAAGACCTCCAGCGCATGTTTTTGAAATGTTTTTGAGGCATTAATGTAATGGTTAAAGGGAAGCATACTTGCATATTGTTAATAGATCATGAGCAATTCACTCTCATCTGTAGAAGGTAGAGGCATTTATGCATAGTTAATGAAAGTAGGTAGGTCTAAATTATAGATTAGACAGTTTAGAGAGTAGGAGGGAAAACATATATAGAAACCCTCATCTTTGTATCATTGTATCATTAGAACATTAGCATAGAGATGTAGCAGAGAGTTGGAGAGAAGAACCCATGTACAGAAGCTTTGAATGAATACATGAAGCTTTGAATCATACTCATGGTGTTATGATGTTTTCTGTGTATACATGATGAATGGTATGCTGATAGTTGTTTTATTCTCTCTGTTATGAATTTACTTTGATACTGAGTTGAATGTATGATTTCATATTAAATGTTTGAAGTCTGAGAGAAGAAAGAGAATGAGTTTCAATTGTTTCTCTTTCTGAGAGAGAATTTCCTGCAAGGAGTGCATTGACAAAGGTTCAGAGTTTATCTCTGGAAGTTCAGGAGGGACACCATTGTTCTTATTCCAGCAGAAGTGCAAGTGAAGCACATGAGACGTGCAAGGCATGCCCAGGCTAGCTTAGTCCTTAGGAGTTATTAACTAAGGTGGAAGAGAGAAAGACTGCTATCGCAGAAGGTGCACAGAGTCGAGAGTTCAAATACGCAGAAGTATTTGAAGGCCTGCCGCAAGGAGTGCAAGTAGAGGCCCTTTTTCGAGGCTTGAATTTACTAGAGAAAGCTTAGAATGGGTAGTGCCTTTGAAGTGTTCGAAGGAAAGTAGGAAGAAGAATCTTTGTGCAGGAGGTTAAATTCCGGTGAAGGAACATTGGTTCGTTCCTAGAGATTCTTGAGGGTAGAATTGAACGGCTGAAATTCTCTGTGGAGAACTCACGAAATAATGAGGACCATAGGATCTAGGAGAGCTACGGGGAAGATAAGCATTGGATGAATCCATCCTTCGAGAGGCAGGATCCAATGTGGACCGTTGATCGTGACTGTTGGACCGTCGAGACCATTTCGACATTTCATGGGTTGTAAGTTCAAAGTGTGGACGAAGCCCTTGGTCACTTGAACTCCTGAAGTGCGAACTGGATTGTCTTGTGTAAAGGCGAGGAACAGAATTTTCGGCGTTTCAAAATTTTGAAGTTTGGAATATCAGAAGTCCTGATGACAAGGAGCTTGGGGGCCTTTATATTGAAAAACTTGGAGTTGCGAAACTCGAAAAATCCTTGAAGTGGCATTTCGGCATTTCAGGGATCGGGGTTTCGGCATGCCCGTTGACAAGGATTCAGGACACTTCAAGTCAGAAATCCTGAATTTGTGAAACGCGAAATATCTGTGAAGGCGCGTTTCAACATTTCAGTGTTTCAGGGTTCGGGGATTCGGGATTGTGGTGACAAGTGTTTCGGTATCGAGAGTTTCGAATTCCTGGTACTAGGAAGCCCGAAATAATGTGAGCCATTGGATCTTAAGGAAGGCTATCAGTCGTTGATTCCATAGAAAGCATTGCTTTGGAATTCGGGGTTTCAAAGTGATAAGGGAACAACAATCGAAGACTGATTCAAGTTTCGAAAGCCAGGAAAGGTGACAAGTGGCAGGAATCCACGTTAGAGACTGAGGACAACTGAGAGGATAGGTGGTGAGTTTTCGTCAATAGTCAAAGGCAAACTCCATTGACTGTTTCAGGGTTCGAAGGTTGGAGAGTCAGGAAACCTCACGTCAGGATTCGCGAAATCGCGAAGTTCGAAACCCCGAAAAAGCGAAAAACCCGTTGAGGAGCCAAAAATTGATGAACGTGTTGGGATTCAGCAATTCGACACTTTAGGAGACAAGAGATCGGGGTTCCCTATTCTGGAATTCCCGAAGTCGTGAAATGCAATACAGAAGCAGAGGAGGATGTGGCCAAAGACTTCCGCATTTTGGTAGGTGGAAGGGTCGAGAACCTCGACAACAGGGATCGTGAAATCACGAAACTCGAAGTCCTTTGTGGCTTGAACAAAGGGGTTGATTTACCCTCGGCATGGTTGTAGTGAAGATCCTGAGCAGATCTTGGCCCAAGAGCAGGGGGTCTGTGACAGTTGTGGTATCAGAGCGCAAAACAATTTATTTGCTTTCTGTAGTAGGGGAAATGAGGAACATTTTCAGCCATGTCACCGAGAAGAAGAGACAGACCAATGCCTGATCCAACAGTGGAAAGAGAAATGCACGAACTATGTGCTAGGCTTGATTCCATGGAGACAACACATAGGTGCACAGTCGACATTGGGGATATCAGTGAGGATGACAGTGAAAATGAAGTTGGACACAAAGGAGAAGAAGTCGCAGTCAAAGATGCTGCAGATGAACGCCTATTCAGGGCTGTTGCAAGGATAGGTGCTAGGGAAAAAATGGAGATTCCCATGTATGAAGGGAACCTGGATGTTGAAGAGATTCTAGACTGGATTAGGGCTCTGGATAAGTACTTCAACTATGAGGATGTCGAGGAAGACAAGAAGGTCAAGCACGCTGTCACAAGACTTAAAGGGCATGCAACATTATGGTGGGATGAACTGCAGGCTGACAGACGCTGCAAAGGAAAGAAGAAAATCAAGAGTTCAGATAGAATGGTTACAAAGATGAAAGCCAAATTCATACCCAAGTATTATCAAATTACTCTGTTTCAGAGGATGCAAAACTTGAGATAGAAGTTGATGATAGTGAAAGAGTACATTGAATAATTCTACAAGATCAACATCAAGGTAGGTCATCAGGAGAGAGATGATGAAAAGGTTGCCAGGTACATGAATGGTCTGCGATATGACATTCAAGACAAGATGAGCATGATGATCATTAGGAATGTAGAGGATGCTTATCAGATGGATCTGAAAGCTGAAGAGAAGCTGAGCCGAAAGCAAGGTCAAAGAGGCCGAGGCAGAAGTCAAACTAGAGGCAAAGAAATTGCCCAAGACAGAACTCAAAAATCTAAAGAAGAAGGGAAGAAACCTCAAACCCAAACTGAGAGAGGGTGAAGCTCATAGAGAGGACAGTATGCTGATAGAAATACTTTTCCTCGTACCAGAGGAAGAGGAAGAGGCCAAAGAGGTGAGGTGAAATGTTTTGTTTGTGGGAAAAAAGAACATAAATCTTATGAGTGGCCAGATAGGAAGAAAGAAGGTGGTGAAACTCACATTGCCAAAGCACAAGGACAAAATGTTGAGGCAGAATATGCTGAGGGCAGAAGATCCTTGATGATGAGGAAAGTTCTCTTAATGCCAGAAAAGGAGGCAGAGAACCCAACCCAAAGGAACAAACTTTTTCGGACTGCTTGCAAGACCAAAGATAGGGTATGCAAGGTTATAGTGGACAGTGGTAGCACAAACAATCTCATTTCTATAGAGATGGTAGAAAAGATGGAGCTAGAGACTATTGTACATCCAAGCCCATACATAGTCTCATGGCTACAAAAAGGACATCAGGTAAATGTCACTAAACAGCGTTTAGTTGAATTTAAAATAGGAGGATATAAGGATGAAATATTGTGTGATGTCATTCCCATGGATGTTAGTCATCTATTGCTGGGTAAACCATGGCAATATGACAGAAACATGATTCATTATGGGAGAAAGAACACATACACCCTGGAGAAGAATGGGAGGACACACATGTTGCTACCGATTAAGGATAAAGAAGTAAAAACAGAGACAAGCAACACTGTACTTCTCATGAGTGGGAAGGAACTTCTTAATGAGGTTAAGAAGAAGGAAGACACACAATTTATTGTGGTCAGGAAGCCTAGAATTGTTTTGACCAGTACAAGAGTGGATGATTTACCATAGGAAATCCAGGAGTTGCTGGAAGGGTTTGCTGATATAGTAGTGGACAAACTACCTCGTTTGTTACCACCTATTAGAAGTATAAGTCATCACATCGATCTTATACTTGGAGCCAGTTTACCAAACAAAGCAACGTACAGGTTGACACCACAAGAGAATGAAGAAGTCAAGAGACAAGTCTAGAACTTAATGTACAAAGGATTGGTTAGAGAGAGCTTGAGTCCATGCGCTATTCCAATAGTACTTAGCCCAAAGAAAGATGGAGGCTAGAGGATGTGTACAGACTCAAGGGAAATCAATAAGATTACCATCAGATACAAATTTCCATTACCAAGGATGAATGATTTGATGGATTGCTTGAGTGGAGCAAAGTTTTTTTCAAAGATTGATTTGAAAAGCGGATATCATCAAATCCGAATGAGAGAAGGTGATGAATGGAAGACAACATTCAAGACGAATGAGGGGATGTATGAATGTCTTGTTATGCCATTTGGTTTAATAAATGCGCCCAGTACTTTCATGAGATTGATGAATGAAGTCCTGAAGGATTTCATAGGAAAATTCGTCATTGTATATCTTGATGATATATTGATTTTCAGCAAAACAGAAGCAGAACACTTGAAGCATTTAACTACAGTGATGAGGAGATTGAAGCAAGAGACATTGTTGATAAATATGAAGAAATCGACATTTATGAGGACAAAACTCATTTATTTGGGTTTTGTTATCTCTACAAATGAGTTGAAGATGGATCCAGAAAAGGTGAATGCAATTAAGAATTGGCCATCGCCGAAAAGTGTGGTTGAAGTTCGAAGCTTCCATGGTTTAGCTAGTTTCTATAGGAAATTCATTCGAAATTTTAGTGGGATTAGTGCACCGATGATGGACACGGTGAAGAAAAGACACAAATATTTTCATTGGACAGAGGAAGAAGAGAAGAGTTTCAATCTGCTGAAGAAGAAGATCACTGAGCAGCCAATATTGGTGTTGCCAGATTTTAGCAAGATGTTCCAGGTCAAGTGTGATGCGAGTGGATATGAAATTGGAGTGGTCTTGAGCCAGGACAACAGGTCGGTCGCATACTTCAGTGAGAAATTGAATGAAACAAAGGTCAGATACTCAACATATGACAAAGAATTCTATGCTGTCATACAAGCACTGAAGAAATGGAGACATTATTTGGTTCCTAAAGAGTTTGTTTTGTACAGTGATAATCATACTTTACAATTCGTGACTCAACAGGAGAAGTTGAACCAAAAAAATATTAAATGGGTTGAATACATGCAGAATTTTACTTTTGAAACTAAGCATATTTCTGGAACTGCTAACAAAGTTGTTGATGCTTTGAGCTGGAAATGTTTTCTTATGTAGGAATTTAGAGTCAAAACTTTGGGTTTTGATAACCTCAAAAACATGTACATAGATGACCCAGATTTTAAAGAGGCATATGAGGCATCTGAGAATCCAATTCTCAAGGACATAAGCTAATGGACCGAATATATGATCCAGGATGGATTATTATTCAGGGGCAACCAGTTATATATTCCAAAATGCTCCATGAGGGAGAATCTGTTGAAAGAAAAACACAGTGGAGGATTGACCGGACATTTCGGTCATGACAAAACGTTCTCAAAGTTGAATTGTGCATATTTTTGGCCAGGGATGAGGACAGATGTAAGATTTGTCAGAACACAAAAGGAAAAAGGAAAAACATAGGGTTATACCAGCCATTACCCATACTATAGAGGCCGTGGGATGCAGTGAGCATGGATTTCATATTGGGATTGCCAAGGACACAAAGAGGATTTGATTCAATCTTTATGGTGGTAGGAAAATTTTCAAAAATGGCACATTTCATACCATGCCAGAAAACTAGCGACGCAACTCATATTGCGAATCTGTTTTTCAAAGAAGTCGTCAGACTTCACAGTTTGCCAAGAAGTATAGTTTCAGATCGGGATACCAAGTTCATGGGACATTTCTGGAGGACTTTATGGAAGAATCTAGGGACAAGTTTTTCTTTTATCTCAGCGTATCATCCTCAGATGGATGGTCAGACAGAAGTTGTCAATCAGAGCTTGGGAGATTTGCTAAGGAGCCTAGTGACTGAACACCATAGTTAGTGGGACCACATTCTGCCACAGGCGGAATTTTCTTATAATGATTCACTCAACAGAAGCACAGGGCAGAGTCCATTCCATATTGTATATGGAATGCAACCAAGGGGAGTTTTTGAATTGAAAAATTCGGAACAAAATGAATTCATAAGTGCTAGTGCAGAGGATTTTGCAGAAGCGATGAAGGAGCTTCACAACAAAGTCAAGGAATGATTGCAAAGTTTGAGTCAAGAATACAAGCACAAAGAAGATCAACATAGGCGAGAACTTCAATTTGAAGTTGGTGATCTGATTCTTGCACATCTGAGGAAGGAAAGGTTTCCAAGAGGAACGTATAACAAATTGAAAATGAAAAAGATTGGACCATGCAAGGTCTTGAAGAAATTTGGGGCAAACGCATATGAGATTGAATTACCCAATGGGATCAGAATCTCGTCGATATTCAATATTGCGGATTTGTACCCTTATAGAGCTGGAGAACTAGGAGCAGAGGATGAATAGACAGAGGTTCAATGGACAAAGAAAATGCCTGTAGCTGAAAAGCCACAGATAGAAAGAATAATTGACAAGAGAGTCAACAAAAAGACCAGGAGGACGAATTATTTTGAATACTTGGTCAAGTGGAAGGGACATCCAATTGAAGATGCCAGCTGGGAAAATGAAGCAGAAATTCATAAGCATGGATAGACTGTGTAAGATCTCATGAATAGGAGTTCATGAAAATTTTCAAGCGAGGAAATATGATGCAAGAGCATCGTAAGAAGCTAGCCAAGCAAGCAACGTAAAAGGCGGAAGATAGCTGGAAGACATCCAACGCACATTTTTGAAATGTTTTTGAAGCATTAATGTAATGGTTAATGATGCAGGAGCATCTCTCCACGTCATCCAGCTAGCCAGCCAACCACGTCGAGCGCATTCACTCAAAGCTGAAGGGAGGCACAGTCCTCATTTAAAATCTGAATTGAATGTAATTAATGTTTTAGGCTGTTGAGCCAGGAAGTCGTGCCTTTGCGCAGGCTGTAGATAATATATGCATTTAATGTTTGTATGGCTGAGATCTAGGTCTGATTCTGGACTAGACAGCCCATTCAATGTAATTGAATAGGGTAGGTAGGTTGGAGGGAAGAGCTCGAAGAGCCCCCTCAGGTAAAAGAGATTTTCATATCTCATTTTGAGTAAGGATGGTTGTAGAAGA
>ML836679.1:46213-58649 GCA_009831015.1 Picea engelmannii | reverse complement strand
TTCTGGACTAGACAGCCCATTCAATGTAATTGAATAGGGTAGGTAGGTTGGAGGGAAGAGCTCGAAGAGCCCCCTCAGGTAAAAGAGATTTTCATATCTCATTTTGAGTAAGGATGGTTGTAGAAGAGAAGAGCCAGAGAGAGCTTGGGAACACCATTGTAAATACAGACATTTGCTATTTTAATATAATCAGAAGCAGTTTTTCCTGCATATGTTCTGTGTTGAATGGATGTATGTGTGCGTTCTTTCATATGCTGTGAATGTATGTGTATTAGATTGGCATTTGTAGGAGTGTGTTTGACTTCCAGGGTGAAGGTCTTTGAGGTTTCATGCCAGGAGGGCGTGATAGAGTACTGCGGTCTCTGAATACCGGTGCACTGAGGATGCACTTCTGAACACTACGGGTTCAGACAAAGGCATACTGAGGCACAAGAGCTGGAGTCAACAACTCAGGAGAAAGACCTCAAGGTTGCTAAATACCTTGGAGGCAAGGATGTGTATGAGAGACACAGTTGCAGACAAAATTCTACAGTGGATTCTGTAAAGGCTCTGCCAGGTGGGCATTGAGCAGGTGCAAAGGAGTGCACGAAAGGAGACAGAAATGATGAACGTTTTGTGGAGAAGATACTCCGCCAGGAGGGCGTCGAGGAAGTGTGCAGATAGGCATAGAAGTGAAGAGAACTCTTTGAGTTCTGGAACTTAGAGGAAGAATCCACTGAGGGGTCTTCGCTGGGTTACTGAATACCCAGAAGGCTCAGCAAGAGGTTGCTTGAGCGAAGGACAGCCAGGAAGGCGTCAATTTCTCCATCTGAGGGAGAAGAAAGATTAAATACCGTAGGGGTCTAAGCATTTGGGAAGCTCAGGAGAGCACAGCAACCGTCGGATCGACGGAGGAGAGAGATATGGACCGTTGATTTCCACGTCCAGGAGGAGCTCAGGAGGAGCCTATAGAAGGAGGAGACCATCAGCTGTCGGATCTCACTTAGAAATCCCGTAAGTCGTTGGATCGGGAGGAGTTGCGCAGAGTCTAGCCTCTAGAGCAAGCGCACGAGGATAAAGGATCTAGGCCGTCAGATCTGGAGCATAAATCCCATCAGCCATCAGATTGGATAAGATCTGCATGAGGCTTAGCAGTCAGGATATTAGCCATTGGGAAATCGGGATTCTCGAGGGCAAGAGAATCAAGACATTCCAAGTCTCGAAACACTGGAGCGATCTGGACCGTCCATTAGCAGAGACACATGGCGAACATCGAGTGCCATTGGTATTGAGGCACATCGGGAAATCAGAGTTCCTGAGGACAAGGAAGTTGGGAAATCGAAAGTCTCAAAATCCTGGAGGAATCGAGACTGTCCATATGGAAGGGATGCATGGAGGAGATCGGCATCATCGGGAAAGGGCCGACAAAGAAGTCGTCCATCGGTGTTTGGTCCATCGGGATATCGGGAATCCCATGGACGTGGTGTCTACGCCTTTTGAAATCATGAATTGTGATACCCCGATGAGTGGGGGCCAGTTGTCATCACATCAGGGCTGAGGAAAGAGCCATAGTGGAAGCCAGTTGTCATTGCAACGGAGAGTCAGGATTCGAGGAGTCGGGAATCTCGTAGACATATGAAATTGGGCATTGGAAACCCCGTAGCCCTGACAGGAGATAGGACTATGATCACGGGAATAGTGGTCGCATTGGCCAGGGCTTAGCTTGGAGGGATAAAGCGCGTCGGGAATCGGAGGATCGCGGATCCAAAGGACGTTTGCAACTTGGCATCGAAAAGTCTGAAACCCTGATGAAGAGTATGACTGCAGTCATATACGGGGAGGTCACATGGACCAAAAGCTAAGGTAGAAGGGGTGCGCATCAGTGAAAAGGAGCTCATCGGTGATTGGGGATCGAAGAGTACAGTGACTCTCGATAGCGGGAAGCACGAAACCCCGAACCCCGATATTGAGTCGGGGAAAAGTCATGGTAAAATGCAGAAGGCCGTGTGGAGGTGAGAAAGGACCTGTGGACTGGGTCAGATTTTCTCAGGGATTCCCGAGGGAATCTAAGGAGCCGCTTCGGCTCAACAGAAGAGGGGATTTTGAACGATCCTGTGAGAAGGAGAGCATGACGAGGTGGTGGTCGTAGTCTCTTACTGCGTCAAGTGGTATCAGAGCAGGTTATTCATCTGTATATTGCAGGTGAAAGAAGATAGAGTGCTGAGGGCTCTGTGATGATTGTTTGCAGGTAGGCAGCAGTCGAGAAGACAGTCAAGGAAACTGTAGGATGATGAAGCTGGTATAACTCTTAGTGCAGAGTGACAACAGTAGATCTGTCAGGGAGGCAGATAGACACAGCAAGATGGCTACTGACGGCCGTAGAAAGAAAAGCAAGTCAGAAAAGCTTGCAGAAATGGATAAAGAAAGGGATAGAGAGCTCTATGAATTAAAGGCAGACATAGAGAAGCTCGAACTGCGGATGCGGCAGGATAGGAGGTTGAGACGGATGCGTGAATTGCCCATGAAGAAGGCAAAAGAAAAATGGCCAGTCAAGGAGTTGATGGTTAGAGGGAAGCGCAGACTATTGAAAAAGTGGTTGATGTATGCTGAAAACCTCCAGGCCACAGAGGAAAAGATAATTTATGTCTGTGAGACAGAGACTGGGAGAGGTCTCGATGATGAAGAGGATGAATTGGGATTGGCTAAGGATCTCAAGCACTGCCAGGAGGGCAACAGAAGCATCTTAAACTGCCAGGTGGGAAGAGATGAGAATGCGGGACTAGCTGAAAGTCTCATGGACTCGGAGGTGAGTTAAATTCAGAAAGGAGTGCTGATGAATATGGGATCGGTTGATCTCATAGTCTGCCAGGAGGGCAGCGGAAGCATCCCATATTGCCAGGTGGGCAGGGATGAGCAGATGAGACTATCTGTGGGTCTCATAAACTCAGAAGTGAGTTGGAATCAGCCAGGGGAGCTGACAGAGCAGGTGAGCTCAAAGATAGATTTGGATCAGCATGTGCAGTTGACAGAGGAGGAAGATATGAGAAATCTTCTGATGATTGGGGGAATTGGAGTATTCCTACCATGTGCCCAAGAGGAGGCAGAAATTTGTGTTGCAGATGCGGCAACAACAGAAGAATAGTCACAACTGACGATGATTGTCAAGGAAGAATTGGAGCAGGTGTTTGAGACTTCCCAAGCACAAGAGGAAGAAGAAGTGGAAGACGAGCATTTTGAGGAATGGCTTGATATTTTCAGCCAGGGGACTGAAAGGACTGCAACAGGGGAGGTTGCAGAAGCAAAGGAAGAAGAGGAAGACAACATTTGTTTTGCTGATCCGTGGGAACAGATAAAAGCCCTGGAGGAAAGGGTGAAAGTGCAGGGCGTGCACATCCAACAGATGAAGGAGGCATGGGAGATCATGGTGATCTTCTCATGTGCCAAAATGTTTTACAGCTGAGGAGACTGCAAACGCAGGACCAACCACTGGAGCAGCTAGATGCAGTGATCAAGGAGATCAGAAGGCTGATGTTGAGGTCAGCAAAAACTGTTAGCGAGGAGAGGTTGAGAAGAAAGGAAGCAGAAGCAGCAGCGCTGAAGCAACAGGAAGATGGAGTAGATGGAAAGCTCCAAAGACTTATTTGGGATCCAGGAGGATTTCCAACAGCTTAGAGGGGAAGCACATGGGTAGGAGCTCATGATTTTGTAGTTGAGGAGTTTGATGCAGGAGCATCTCTCCACATTAGCTAGCCAGCCAACCAGCCACATTGAGCGTGTGCACTCAAAGCTGAAGGGAGGCGCAGTCCTCATTTAAAATCTGAATTGAATGTAATTAATGTTTTAGGCTGTTGAGCCAGGAAGTCGTGCCTTTGTGCAAGTTGTAGATAAGATAGGCATTTAATGCTTGTATGGCTGAGATCTAGGTCTGATTCTGGACTAGAAAACCCATTCAATGTAATTGAATAGGGTAGGTAGGTTGGAGGGAAGAGATCGAAGAGCCCCCTCAGGTAAAAGAGATTTTCATATCTCATTTTGAGTAAGGACGGTTGTAGAAGATAAGAGCCAGAGAGAGCTCGGGAACACCATTGTAAATACAGGCATTTGCCATTTTAATATAATCAGAAGCAGTTTTTCCTGCATATGTTCTGTGTTGAATGGACGTCTGTGTGCGTTCTTTCATATGTTATGAATGTATGTGTATTAGATTGGCATTTGCAGGAGTGTGTTTGACTTCCAGGGTAAAGGTCTTTGAGGTTTCATGCCAGGAGGGCATGACAGAGTATTGCGGTCTCTGAATACCGGTGCACTGAGGATGCACTTCTGAACACTGCGGGTTCAGACAAAGGCGTGCTGAGGCACAAGAGCTGGCGTCAACAACTCAGGAGAAAGACCTCAAGGTTGTTGAATACCTTGGAGGCAAGGTTGTGTATGAGAGACACAGTTGCAGACATAATTCTGCTGTGGATTTTGTAAAGGCTCTGCCAGGTGGGCATTGAGCAGGTGCAAAGGAGTGCACGAAAGGAGACAAAACTGCTGAACGTTCTGTGGAGAAGATACTCCACGAGGAGGGCGTCGAGGAAGTGTGTAGATAGGCACAGAAGTGAAGAGAACTCTTTGAGTTCTGGAACTTAGAGGAAGAATCCACTGAGGGGTCTTCGCTGGGTTACTGAATACCCAGAAGGCTCAGCAAGAGGTTGCTTGAGTGAAGGACAGCCAGGAAGGCGTCAATTTCTACATCTGAGGGAGAAGAAAGATCAAATCCCTTAGGGGTCTGAGCATTTGGGAAGCTAAGGAGAGCACAACAACCGTCGGATCGACGGAGGAGAGAGATCTGGACCATTGATTTCCATGTCCAGGAGGAGCTTAGGAGGAGCCTACAGAAGGAGGAGACCGTCAATCGTCGAATCTCACCCAAAAATCCCGTAAGTCGTTGGATCGGGAGGAGTTGCGTGGATTCTAGCCTCTAGAGAAAGCGCACGAGGATAAAGGATCTGGGCCGTCATATCTGGAGTAGAAATCTTGTCAGCCGTCAGATTGGATAGGAGCTGCACAAGGCTTAGCAGTCGGGATATTATCCATTGGGAAATCAGGATTCTCGAGGGCAAGAGAATCGATACATTCCAAGTCTTGAAACACCGGAGCGATCTGGACCGTCCGTTAGCAGAGACACGTGGTGGAGATCGAGTGCCATTGGTATTGAGGTGCATCGGGAAATCCGAGTTCCTGAGGACAAGGAAGTTGGGACATCGAAAGTCTTGAAATCCCGGAGGAATCGAGACCGTCCATCTGGAAGGGATGCGTGGAGGAGATCGACGTCATCGGGAAAGGGCCGACAAAGAAGTCGTCCATCGGGATATCGGGAATCCCGTGGACGTGGTGTCTATGCCTTTTGAAATCGTGAATCGTGATACCCCGATGAGTGGGGGACAGTTTTCATCACATCAGGGCTGAGGAAAGAGCCATAGTGGAAGCCAACTGTCAGTGCAGCGGAGAGTCGGGATTTGAGGAGTCAGGAATCTCGTAGACATATGAAATTGGGCATTGGAAACCCCATAGCCCCGATAGAAGACAGGACTATGATCATGGGAATAGTGGTCACATTGGCCAGGGCTTAGCTTGGAGGGCTAAAGCGCGTCGGGAATCGGAGGATCGCGGATCCAAAGAACGTTTGCAACTTGGCATCGAAAAGTCTGAAACCCCGATGAAGAGTATGATTGCAGTCATATATGGGGAGGTCACATGGACCAAAAGCTAAGGTAGAAGGGGTGCACATCGGTGAAAAGGAGCTCATCGATGATCGGGGATTGAAGAGTACAGGGACTCTCGACAGCGGGAAGCACGAAACCCCGAACCCCGATATTGAGTCGGGGAAAAGTCACGATAAAATGAAGAAGGCCGTGTGGAGGTGAGAAAGGACCTGTGGACTGGGTCAGATTTTCTCAGCGATTCCCGAGGGAATCCAAGGAGCCACTTTGGCTTAGTAGAAGAGGGTATTTTGAACGATCCTGTGAGCAGGAGAGCGCAATGAGGTGGTGGTCATAGGCTCTTACTGCGTCAGTTAAAGGGAAGCGTACTTGCATATTGTAAATAGATCATGAGCGATTATCTCTCATCTATAGAAGGTAGAGGTATTTATGCATAGTTAATGAAAGTAGGTAGGTCTGAATTATAGATTAGACAGTTTAGAGAGCAGGAGGGAAAACGGATATAGACACCCTCATCTTTGTATCATTGTATCATTAGAACATTAGCATAGAGCTCTAGCAGAGAGCTAGAGAGAAGAACCCATGTACATAAGCTTTGAATTAATACATGAAGCTTTGAATCAGACTCATGGTGTTATGATGTTTTCTGTGTATACATGCTGAATGGTATGCTGATAGTTGTTTTATTCTCTCTGTTATGCATTTACTTTGATACTGAGTTGAATTTATGATTTCATATTAAATGTTTGAAGTCAGAGAGAAGAAAGAGAATGAGTTTCAACTGTTTCTCTTCCTGAGAGAGAATTTCCTGCAAGGAGTGCATTGACAAAGGTTCATAGTTTATCTCTGGAAGTGCAGGAGGGATATTGTTGTTCTTATTCCAGCAGAAGTGCAAGTGAAGCATAGGAGACGTGCAAGGCGTGCCCATGCTAGCTGAGTCCTTAGGAGTTATTAACTAAGGTGGAAGAGAGAAAGACTGTTGTCACAAAAGGTGCACAGAGTCGAGAGTTCAAATACGCAGAAGTATTTGAAGGTCTGTCGCAAGGAGTGCGAGCATAGGCCCTTTTTCGAGGCTTGAATTTACTAGAGAAAGCTCAGAAGAGGTAGCACCTTTGAAGTGTTCGAAGGAAGGTAGGAAGAAGAATATTCATGCAGGAGGTTAAATTCCGGTGAAGGAACATTGGTTCGTTCCATAGAGATTCTTGAGGGGAGAATCGAACGACCAAAATTCTCTGTGGAGAACTCACGAAATAGCGAGGACCGTAGGATCTAGGAGAGCTACGGGCAAGATACGCATTGGATGAATCCATCCTTCGAGAGGCAGGATCCAATGTGGACCGTTTATCACAACTGTTGGACCGTCGAGATCATTTCAGCGTTTCAGGGGTTGCAAGTTCGAAGTGTGGACGAAGCCCTTGGTTGCTCAAACTCCCAAAGCATGAACTGGATTGTCGTGTGTAAAAGCGAGGAGAAAAATTTTTGGCGTTTCGAAATTTCAGAGTTCGGAATATCGGAAATCTTGATGACAAGGAGTCTGGGGGCCTTTATATTGAAAAACTGGGAGTTGCGAAACTCGGAAAATCCTTGAAGTGACATTTCGACATTTCAGGGATCAGGGTTTCAACATGCCCATTGACAAGGATTTGGGACACTTCATGTCAGAAATCCTGAATTTGTGAAACGCAAAATATTTGTGAAGGCGCGTTTCGACATTTCGGTGTTTCGGGTTTCGGGGATTCGGGATTGTGGTGACAAGTGTTTCAGGATCAAGAGTTTCAAACTCCCGATACCAGGAAGCCCGAAATAACGTGAGCTATTGGATCTTAAGGAAGGCTATCAACTGTTGATTCCATAGAAGGCATCGCTTCAGAATTCAGGGTTTCGAAGTGATAAGGGAACAACAATCGAACACTGATTCAAGTTCCAAAAGACACGAAAAGTGACAAGTTGCAAGAATCCATGTCAGAGACTGAGGAAAACTGAGAGGATAGGTGGTGAGTTTTCGTCAATAGTCAGAGGCAGAATCCGTTGACTGTTTCGGGGTTCGGAGGTTGGAGAGTCAGGAAACCTCACGTCAGGATTCATGAAATCATGAAGTCCGAAACCCCAAAAAAGCGAAAAACCCGTTGAGGAGCCAAAAATTGATGAACGTGTCAGGATTCGACAATTCGACACTTTAGTAGACAAGAGATTGGGGTTCCCTATTCTGGAATTCCTGAAGTCTCAAAACGCGATACAAAAGCAGAGGAGGACGTGGCCAAAGACTTCAGTGTTTTGGCATTTCGGGTTTCGGTAGGTGGAAGGGCCGAGAACCTCGACAATAGGGATCGTGAAATCACAAAACCTGAAGTCCTTTGTGGCTTGAACAAAGGGGTTGATTTACCCTCGGCGTGGTTGTAGTGAATATCCTGAGTGGATCTCAGCTTGAGGACAGGGGGTCTGTGACACTAAAACTTTGAAGGATCTAACATCTAAAATAGCTAAGCTGAAATGGGAATGTAAACAACCAAACAGAGCTTTTCAGGGGGTTGGGAACAAAAATCCCAACAAGTTTAGAAGACCAAATGATGCCCTTCAGATAATCCAGAGAGAGAGAGGAGGAATGTTGATGACCAAAGAGTAGTACCTCCTTTTGAAAACAATCAGATTGTGCAGATGTATGCAGATAATGATGGCGTGGATGATGTTTTTGTACTTTTCAATGAAACAAAGTTTTACACAGGTCACTTAATGCAACAAGATTATGAGGTAGCACAATAGTAAGATCAGTTTGATACTGAGATAGGGGAAGAGGGCATTATTCAAGGCCAACCCCAAAAGAAATATTATTTGAGGCCTAGAACAAGCACTCCTAAAGCCACAACCTCTGATCATAACAGAAAAATAGAGGTTCCTCCCAAGCCAAATCCAAGCAAGGGTGTAGTGGCTAAAGCTCACCAACCTCCTCCTTTTAAACATGTTGTCCCTAAAGTAAAGGAATTTGATAGGCCACAAACATATTTCAGCCTAGATCATGAGTTGAGCAAGATCAAGATCCTTGTACCTCTGCTAGAATTGTTGAAAATTGATCCTTTCAAACAATCCATTATGAAGGTTCTGCAACCACCTACTTATGTTGTAACTTATGATGTAATTAGTATGCAGGATGAAAACCTAGCCATTACTGTGGGCCCACACATTGAGGATGAGTCTGATTCTTCTCCACCATTCTACATATCTCTAAATTTCCATGAAAAAATCCTACATAATTGTCTCATGGACTTAGGTGCCTCACACAATGTCATGCCTAAAGTTGTTATGGAGGAACTAGGTTTGGAGATCACCAAGCCCTATCAAGATCTTTACTCCTTTGAGTTCAAAAAAGTCAAATGATTGGGATTAATAAACGATTTGGTGGTTTCTTTGGAACAATTACCCATGAAAAGTGTAGTGATGKACATTGTTGTGGYTGACATTCCCCCCAAGTTTGGTRTGMTTTTRTCYAGGATGTGGGCCAAGAAGGTTGGGGGATCATTACAAATGGACCKGATATATGCCACCATCCYTRTTTTTGBAGGAGAACACATGACACTATATAGATAGGTAATATTTTCCTATATTGCCAATGACCATACAAATCCAAGCAATCACCCAATTTATGTTGTTGAGGATGAGATTGGCTCATATGTTTTTCATCTAAATGGTGATGAAAAAGAAATTATAGTCACAAAATGCAAAGATCCGCCTTTGTCAGATCAGTAGAACACAGTTTGGAAGATGTATTTCAGTGTCTCTTTGTCAAGAGAAGGCTATGGGGTTGGTATATTCCTCATTTCCCCTGCACAGGAGGTTATAACACTCTCTTATAAGCTAGAATTTGAGACTACTAACAATATATATGAGTATGAAGCTCTGGTGCTTGGATTGAGAGATGCTAAAGACATGGCCATTGACAGTTTGGCAGTCTTTGGTGATTCTGAATTGATCATCAATCAAGTCAAGAACATCTATCAAGATAAACAGCAAAGGCTCAAACAATACCAGAATGAGGTGTGGGACTTGGTTGATAACTTCTTTCTGGCATTCAATATTTCCTTCATTCCTAGAGAGGCAAATCAGAAGGCAGATTCTTTGGCATTATCTGTCAGCACCTTCAGATCTCTCATTGGCCCAAATATCAAGTATCAGGTGGAAGTCAGACACAGGACAACCATACCAGACAACATGAAGCACTGACAGGTCTTTAGTGATGACATGGAGTTACAAAGATTTATGCAGACCATCAAAGAATTCTCCAGTATCTCTATAGATCAAGAAGGTGAAGATGATGAATCAGAGAAACAACAAACATCTCGTCTGCTGAACAAAGTGGTTGGCCACAACATTGTGGAACTTAAAAGGAACCACATCCCCAGGGTTCTAGTGCCACTGGAAAGTTTATTTGATAGTCATGATGTCTCCATAGGAGCTGCCATAAAAATCAAGAAAAGGAAGTGATGCACTACAACATTGGGACTACTGAAATCTCAAAATGGTCAAACTGTCCAAGGCACTACCTCCAGAACAAAAAGATAGGTATGTCAGCCTCATGAAATTTTTTTATGATATTTTTGCGTGGTCATATGAGGATTTGAAGACATTTGTCACTGAGATCATCCAACACAAGATCCCTCTGAAGTCTGGTTCTAAGACATTCAAACAAAATATCAGGCAATTTAATCCCATCCTAATGTCCATAATTGAAAAAGAGTTGAAAACAATGATTGATGCCAGAATTATTGTGCTCTTGAGGTAGTCATATTGGGTGGCCAACTTGGTACCTGTGAGAAAAAAGAGTGGGGAAATACACTTGTGTGTTGATTTCTGAAATAAAAAAAAAAGTGTTCCTTAAAAGACAACTACTTCCTGCCCAAGATGGACCATATTTTACAAAGGGTAGTAGGTGCTCACAAAATTTCCTTGCTAGATGGGTACTCTGGTTATAACCAGATAGCAGTATGTGAAGAGGACAAAGAAAAACCAACATTCACCACAGCTTGGGGGACATTTATGTACGAAAAAATGCCCTTTGGCCTGATGAATAAAGGGGCCACCATTTAGAGGGCTATGGATGTAGCTTTTGTGGGGGAGAAAGATAAATTTATGGTTATATATTTGGATGACATCACCATTTTCTCCAAATCAAATGAGGAGAATTTACAACACCTAAAGAAAATCTTCCGAAAATGTAGAAGGTATGAGATCTCTTTGAATCCTAAGAAGTCTCACTTTTCTATGCAAGAAGGTAAATTCCTAGGCCACATCATATCAACAGGAGGTATAAAGATAGACCCTAAGAGAGTGGAGGCCATTCAAAAATTTGAAATTTCCAGAAACAATAAGTCTATTTAGTCTTTTATAGGCAAAATAATTTTTTTGAGCCACTTTGTACCAAACTTTGGTGAAATCATAAGGCCTATCACCAACATGCTAAAGAAAGATGTTGTTATCTAGTTGTCATAAGAGGAAAAATCGACATTCCAAAAGATCAAACAAGCCTTGGTTGAAGCCCCTGTATTAGCCATGGTTGACTATGCCAAAGAGTTCTTTATCTTTTCTTTCTCCTTCGAGGAAACCATTGTTGTTGTGCTGCTGCAAAAGAATGAAGAAGGGCATGAACAATCCATAGCCTTGGTCAACAAAGCCCTCCGAGATGCTGAGATAAAGTATGATATATTAGAAAATCAAGCCTATGCATTGGTCAAAGAATTGAAAGCCTTCAAGGTGTATGTGTTATAGTCTAGCATAACAACCTATGTTCCTAGCAACAATGTTAAAGAGATTGTGGTCCAGCAAGATAGTGAAGGGAAAAGAGGGAAATGGATTTTCAAATTGCTGGAGTATGACCCACACATAAATCCCACCAAGATGATCAAGGGACATGTACTTGCCAAGTTATTATCATAATCAAACTATAAGGTGTTGGAATTACATTAGACCTTCACCCAATCCGATGCACCCATGACACAATTTGGACAAGATAACATACATGTATGTGAAAATTTCTCTTCTTCACCTTGGTATCGAGATATTATTTATTTTTTGTAGCACCTAGAATTCCCACCAGATTTGAATAAGACGAGGGCCAGATATCTCAAATTAAAATCTATAAAATTCTTTATTTTGAATTAGAACATGTATTGCAGGGATCCTGCTGGCATCCTATTAAAGTGTCTTGATGAAAATGAAGCTAAGAAGGTCATAACAGATATGCATAGGGGATTTTATGGGGGACACCAGCATTGGAAAGCTACAACCCTCAAGATCCTAAGGGCAGGGTGCTACTGGCCCACCCTTTTATTTGATGTATTCACTATAGTAAGGGCATGCAATGCATGTCAAAAATTTGTAGGCAAGCAAAAGTTACTCTCACTGCCCTTGAAAACTGTCACTGCCAGTGGCCCCTTCAACAATGGAGATTAGATTTCATAGGTGAGGTAAATCCACCCTCCAGTGGGAAACATAAGTGGATCGTGATTGACACTGACTACTTTACCAAACGGATTGAGGTTGTGCCCACTATGAATGCTACTGAAAAATTGATTATGAACTTTTTGGAAACCAATATCTTCACCAGGTTCGGTTGCTCTAGAAAACTGTTGAATTTTAATGAAGATTTGTACCTTGGACAAGTGGTTCCTATGGGTTTTTAATCTTTTACCTAGGAATGTGGTCCACAACTTAAAAGTGGGTCTTTTTCATAAAGTCACTTTATAAGTGGTAAAGTGAACTTT
>WSFP011294667.1:0-46700 GCA_009831015.1 Picea engelmannii | reverse complement strand
TTATGCAATTATGTATTATCTTGTAATTTACGTCCGTTGTTAAACCATTCCTGCTATGCCGTATCTTTTAAGTTTTTGTTGTTCTATTTTTTAATATTTTAGAACTCTAAATGTATGCCTTGGAAGCTCAGTGTGATGCAGAGTGTGATAGCAAATTATAACATATATTATGAAAAAAACAATTTAGAAAAGACATGAAGCCATTGAATTATAGTTGTATGTCTTAGAAGCTCAATGTGATGCAGAGTGTGATGATACCTGCAAATTATATCATATATTATTGAAAACTTCAATTTAGAAAAAAAATAAAGCCATTAATGGCTATTGAGTGCATTGTGAATGCATTATAAGACGAAGTAAAAGAGTGGAAAAAACTCACAAGGGAGTATATCACATATATTTGAGAGGAGGTAGGCAAATGAAGATCATCTTAGGCATGATTTCGAAAAAACTCACAAGAGAGTATATCGCATATATTTGAGAGGAGGTATGTGAAGGAAGATCATCTCGGGCACGATTTCCACATTGTCGTGGCCCATATATTTGAGGAAATAAAATAACAAATAGTATAGGTAGATAATTCCCATTGATGCACCTCCCATCCGTGAGGCTCAACTGCAACACTAGACAAAAGCGAAAATTTTGACCGGGATAAAAATAAACATGAAATCCTGAAAACCTACATTATCAAGAACAAATAAAGTCAATAACACTAGAGGCGATGAGGAGAAGACGAGGGAATGGTGCACCTTAGTCTGCCTGGTCAGTTCTTTGTTCCAAAGTTCTCGGTTCTTGGTTTTTTGGGTAATTGATTTCTTTGTGATTAATTGCTTGTGCATTTTTTTTCCAAGGATAATTGATATCTCTGATTGAATACTTGTGGGTTTTTGGTTTTGGACAATGAGGGTGGATAATGGAAGAGGAAGGGGCGGGTGAGGTTGCGACAACCACTTTGAGGGCAGTGAATACAACAACGAGAATAACAAATAAGGTGAGAGATAAGGTGGTAGAGGTGGCTTTGGAAGGGTTAGGGTCAGGGTTGTAAAGATGAGTCTGGAGGCTAAGGTTAGGGTCATGAAGAGGGCACCAGAGGCCGATGTTGGGGTCCAAGAAAAAATTGAGTACAACGGTGACGTAGGAGGAGGGTAGAGCCGACAGAGGTTGAGGCTTAGGTGGTGTAGGCGGAGGGCAGAGATGCAACAAAGGGCGTGGACGGGGCAAGGGTCGAGACTTTGGCGGTGTTGATGGAGGTGGAGGTGTTGACGACCATAGCTATGGCTATGATGCCAATTGACAGGATTTCTCTCCCTATCAACAATTCAAGACTTTGGTGGTGTTGATGGAGGTGGAGGTGCTGGTGGCCATAGATATGGCTATGATGGAAATGGACATGATTTCTTCCTGTCAACAGTTTGAAGAAACCAATACCTTGTTGTGGTGGGAAATCCCCCTACGGACTAGCATTTAGGGTTATATTATGCATGTAGATAAGACCGAAAGAATCCTACTTTCTACCGTCGTCCCAGACTTAATCCCCATTTCTTTCAAGGAAATACATGGTTAAACGAACATACCTTGTTCCAGACATTCAATGTCGATCCTTCTTCATGCTTGATCACTTGTTAGCAGCTATTCTCCCAAGGCTGACCTGCGTACAAAACAAGCAACAAACTCTACATGCATTTGTTCTACAGATTAATGGGTTAGAGATTCAAACATATATTCACTAAACTATGCAGAACTCATATAGTGGGACGGGAAAAGTATTTCTTTATTATTAACTTTAATGAATCAACTTACAATGTCGAGACCAACCACTGCTCCACGAACCTGATCCTGGGCTTCTCTTCAAATGTCCTCCAACTTCTTTGCTTTGTATCTCTCTTTTCACAAGGATGGCTAAAGGGTTGGGACAATGGGAATGTGCAATTGGGTAGAGTTTCTTTACTCTTATTCTCCTCCTCCAAATAGGACCCCTAACCCTTCTTTTATAGGCTAGAACAAGCTAGGTATTTGGACGAACCCTCGGCCATGCATGGCTGGAATATTCAGTTAACTCACCCAAGGTTGTGTGTTTCGTTGACAACTTTCCTTTTTTCGTGCTTTTGTAGGTACATGCGGGCTGTTTTAGGTCAGCTAGCGTGTACACACATGCAGTAATGGAGTAGGGCGTGTGGGCCCTTATAAAAGAGGTTTTTTAAAGAGTTGTTCAACAATGCTTTGGCAAAGAAGGGATTTGAGATGGCCTGATGCCAAGTAAGCATGTATGGTGCAAATTAGGGTTATAACATACCTTCATAGTTTGAAGACACAGATACCTTCATAAAATCATAGACATTTGGTAATCATTGATGAGTCTCATCATCAGAGTAGGCTATGTATATCCACAGTGTATGTGAAAACACATAAATTCAATTGATTGCAGTAGGAGAAACTTACACAATTTCAACAAAAGCGATAGAAGAAATCAGTTGCAGCAACCACAGAAGAAATCAATTGCAGCAACCACAGAAAAATCAGTTGCAGCAGCGATAGAAGAAATCAACTAGCAACAACGATAGAAGAAATTAGCTATGGTGAGTGGTAGTTTCAAAAATTGCTTGAAAATGCACTCTGACTGGATGCATGCATGTAGCCACGACTACAACGACCATAGACTACACAACTACAGTGACCATAGATTGTAGTGTTTCTTGACTGGAGTGCCACAGTACATGCAAGTAGCCACGTCTACATCCCTTGACTGCAGTACCACGGTGAAAGGTTCCCTTAACTGCAGTGCCACGGTGAAATGGTTGTCCAGACCAATGAATAATTTAGAAATTGGTTATTTTTAAATTGCTTTAAATATTCTGACAAATATAGAAAAAGAATGGGCATACACCAGAGAAATAAGTCCCATCCAAGATGTTCTCTACCAATGAAAAAAGCCATACAAAAATTTTAAAAATTATGAAAATGTTTTTTAATTAAAAAAATATTAAAATTAATTATATATTTTATGAAACATTGGGAACGTGTGATAAATGTTTTCTAAAACACACCAAGTAATATCAATTTAAGGGTTATTTACATCGTACCGATTACCACAGTACCTGCTTTGGCAGGTACTAATAAGGTGAAATAAACATGGCCAATGTTATATAATATAATAATGGATTTAGATTTTGGCATGGCATGAAATTATGAGATAATGTTATAATTAGAAAATTTGAAAGGGACGCATAAGACAACAAGGTGATGAGTAAGGATCCAAGACTTTTGTGGTGTCAATATGTCAATCATAAATGCAAAAAAATGACAGTGCCAATAAGATGAGGAAAGGGGAAAATGGGACATTTTGGTGAGAGGTCAAGAACCACAATAATTATGGCAAGTATTGTGCCAACTTTAGCGAGAGCATGCACAAATTTTTCGCAAGCGATTTGAAATGAGAGGGACCCTAACAACACTTTTCTAGCTAGAAATTGTTGACCAAAATGGTCATCGACAACCCCCATAATATCCTAAATGGAATTCCCCTACTAACTTGTTGGCTTCTTCCTTGTAGACACATCTAAGGATTTTTCCATCACGGTTTCTCTAGCAAAGATGTTAAGCCACTAGAAAATTGTTGGTTGTGAAGACTGATTGTCTTCTTGTTTCATAGGTCTTTGTTTTCAGCCGTATTTATACCCCATGAAGACTGTACACTCCATAATATTGTATACCCCTCCATATGGGGGGGGGCTTGCCCCCCCTATGGGGTCTGGGGGCAAGCAAGCCCCTGGCGGGGGTTCAAGGGTGAAACCCCCGAAGAAAATTTTTCCTTGTAAATGTATATTGTAATTTCATAGTAAATCTAGACCGTTCATTATAAGGTCGCAGATCTGACGGTAGAAGTTATGTTAGGGTTTTTTTCCCTAGAAGACAACCCTCTTTTATGAGGTAAATGTATTGTGGCTATGCATCATTGTGAATATTGTATTCTAAGAGAGGAGACTATGAGAAAAAGAAGAGGAAGTTACAACGAGTGTGTTGTAGGTTGTATCCCTTCATTTGTTGGATAATAGAAAGGAAGGACTTGACAATTTCTCTGGTGGACGTAGCCCACACTAGGTTAACCACGTATATCCTTGTCTCTATTGTATTGTGTATCTTCTGTGTTTTATTTCTTCATTTGTTTTTATTTTATTTCTCTACGATCTTGTTTTTCTAACAACTGGTATCAGAGCGAAAGGTAACTCACAGGAAAAGAGGGTTCTTGGTTCGAGTGGGAGCAATGGTGGAAGATGGAAAGTTTAGGGTCGAGAAATTTAGTGGCCAAAACTACCAGTTATGGAAGATGCAGATGGAAGATTATTTATATCAGAAGGATCTATTCCTACCACTGGGTGGAATAGCAAAGAAGCCGATGACCATGAAGAATGAAGAATGTAAGGTTCTTGACAGAAAGACACTAGGAACGATACAACTAAGCCTGGTAGCGTCGGTGGCTTTCAATATTTTGAAAGAAAAGACAACGAAGGAGCTGATGGACGCATTGACTAAACTATATGAAAAACCCTTAGCATCCAATAAGGTATTTTTAATGAAGATATTATTTAATATGAAGATGTTAGAAGGTGGGTCTGTTGCAGATCATTTAAATGAATTTAATGCGATTACTAATCAACTAAGTTTTGTAAAAGTGGACTTTGATGATGAGGTCAGGTCTCTTCTAATCTTGTGCTCATTGCCAGAAAGTTGGAATGACTTGGTCATCGTTGTAAGTAACTCTGTCTTTGGTTTAAACACTTTAAAATTTGATGATGTTGTTGGTGTTATCCTTAGTGAGGAAATGTGATGGAAAAGCACAAGTGAGACATCAGGTAATGCGTTAAACATGGGGAACATGGGAAGACAAAAGGATAGAGGAAAGGGCTCATGGAACCACAGGAATTCTAGGAAGGGCAGATCCAAATACAAACTGGGAAAGATAGAGTGTTGGAATTATGGGAAGAAAGGAAATCTGAAGAAAGACTGCAGAGCTCCAAAGAAATAAAGAGATGGACAACATGAGAAAAATCAGGAAGCAAATGTAATAGGTGATGTGTTACAAGATGCTTTGATTCTTTCTGTAGATAATACTTCTGAGTCTTGGGTAGTAGATTCATGGGCTTCATTTCATGCCACACCCCATAGGAAACATTTTCTAGATTATGTTCAAGGTGATTTTGGACAGGTTCATTTGGGTGATGATGCACCATGCAAAATTGTTGGAATGGGAAAGGTAAAAATAAAGCAAAGGAATGGAAACCAATGGTTGTTGAAAGAGGTAAGACATGTTCCAGATCTAAGGAAAAATCTAATTTCAATAGGGCAATTGGAAATTGAAGGTTGTATATCTATATTTACAGATAAGGCATGGAAGGTCACCAAAGGATCACTGGTGATAGAAAAATGAGAGAAGGTAGGTACACTGTATTTATGTACTGGTAATACTGATTCTTCTATCTCTTTAGCTTCTACATGAGTGGATACAACACTGTGGCATCATAGGCTTGGACACATGAGTGAGAAGGGGATGCATATACTTCACAAAATAAATTTGCTGCCAAATCTTAAACAAATTGATTTGGATTTATGTGAGCATTATGTTTATGGAAAACAAAAGAGAGTTGCGGAAAAGAAAAGAAGAGTGAAAGGTTAAAGCTTGTGCATACAGATGTATGGGGACTAGCTCATGTATCATCTCTTAGTGGCTCTCATTATTATGTTACTTTTGTTGATGATGCAACTAGAAAAACTTGGGTTTATTGCATTCGACAAAAATATGATGTTTTTGATACTTTTAAGAAATGGAAAGCTTTGGTTGAGAATGAGACAGGAAAAAGGTTGAAGTGTCTCAGATCAAACATTGGAGGTGAATATTGAAGCAAGGATTTTGATGATTATTGTTCATACCATGGGATTCCTAGAGAGAAGACAGTTCCAAGAACACCACAAGAAAATGGTGTGTCAGAAAGGATGAACATGACAATCATGGAGCGTGCAAGGAGTATGATATTGCATGTTGGTTTGCCCTTACAATTATGGGCAAATGTTGTAAATATTGATGTTTACTTATTAAACATAGGACCTTCAAGCTCTTTGGATGGCGTAATTCCAAAGGAGGAATGGATAGGTAAAAAGACAAACTATTCCTTTTTGAAGTCTTTCGGTTGTGAAGCATTTGTCCATATTGATAAAGAAAATAGAACAAAGCTTGAGGCAAAATCCAATAAGTGTACCTTTATTGGATACAATGTTAATGATTTTGGTTATCACTTATGGGATTATGAAAATCACAAAATAATTCGGAGTATATATGTCATATTCAATGAGAAGGTCATGTACAATGATCAGTTGCAGGGAAAGAAACATGAAAAAGAAAAACCAGAATACACAATGCTTGATGAGATCACTGAAAAATAAATTCCAAAGGTACCAAAAAATCAAAATGTACAACAATGGGAGCACCATGTACCTCAAACTCCTACAAGTGTTGTTAGAATATCTACCATGTTAAGTAGACCCCCTGAACGATACTCTCCTTCATTGTATTATTTATTGTTGACTGATTTTGGTGAACCATAATGTTATGAAGAGGCAATGTAGGTAGACACTAAAAAGAAGTGGGAGTAATACATGAAAGAGGAAATGGATTCCCTGGTAAATAACCAGACTTGGGATTTGGTTCAGTTTCTTGCAAGAAAAAGAACATTGTAGAATAAATGGGTTTACAAGTTGAAGGAAGAAGATGGAGGCAAAAAACAGTACAAGGCTAGACTTGTTGTAAAGGGGTTTGCACAAAAGAAAGGTATAGATTTTGATGAAATATTTTCTTCTGTTGTTAAAATGACTTCAATTAGGACTATTTTAAGTCTTGTGGAAGCAGAATATTTACATCTTGAACAATTAGATGTAAAAACAAATTTTCTCCATGGGGATTTGGAGGAAGAGATTTATATGCAACAACCACATGGGTATGAGGTCAAAGGGAAGGAAAATTTGGTATGCAGGTTGAAGAAGAGCTTGTATGGCCTAAAGCAAGCTCCAAGACATTGGTATTTGAAGTTTGACAGGTATATAACAGAACAAGGTTATAGTAGATGTCATTCTGATCACTGTGTTTATTTTAAAAGGCTAGAAAATGGAAGCTATATTATCTTGCTATTGTATGTAGATGACATGCTTATTGTAGGGTCTAATATGTAGGATATAAATGTGCTCAAGAAGAAATTGGCTAATTCATTTGCGATGAAGGATTTGGTTGTTGCAAAGAAAATCCTTGGTATGAGAATAACAAGAGATAGGAAAAATCACAATTTGACATTGTCTTAGGGTGAGTGCATAGAGAAGGTGTTGGAGAGATTTAGAATGCAGAATGCAAAACCAATTAGTACACCTTTGGCCATCCATTTCAAGTTAACCAAATATTTGTGTCCCAAGACACATGAGGAGATAAAATATATGTCCAGGGTCCCTTATTCATCAACAATTGGCAGCTTGATGTATGTGATGGTTTGCACAGGACCAGATATTGCACATGCACTGGGAGTTGTGAGTAGGTATATGAACAATCCAGGTAAATAACATTGGGAGGCAGTAAAGTGGATTCTTAGGTATTTGAAAGGTACCACTACTCATGCATTATGTTTTGGAGGTTCATACACTGTTCTACAGGGATATGTTTATCCAGATATGGTAGGTGATAAAGATAGCAGGAGGAGCACCATAGGGTATGTTTTTACTGTAGGTGGAACAACAATAAGTTGGATTTAGAAACTGCAAAAGGTTGTTTCACTTTCAACAATAGAGGTAGAGTATGTTGTTTCTACAGAGGCTAGTAAAGAGATGATTTGGTTACAGAGGTTTATTTAGGAATTGGGAAAGAAGCAAGAGAATAACAGGTTGTACTGTGACAACAAGAGTGCCATTCATTTTGCAAATAAATCAGCCTTCCATTCGAATACTAAGCATATACAACTCAGGTACCATTTCATACGATTCATCTTGGAAGATGGACATTTGAAGTTGGAAAATATACACACTAGCTAGAATCCTATAGACATGTTAACAAAGGGAGTAACCAGGGGGAAATTGAGTTCCTACTCAGTTTTAGTTGGTCTTTAAGCATGAAGGTGAAGATGAGAACTTTTTCAGGTCCAAGGTGGAGTATAGTCCAGCAGGTACAACAACAGTGGAGTTGTTGTGATCAACCTCGAAGTGGGAGATTGTTGGTTGTGGATCCTAATTATCTTCTTGTTTCATAGGTCTTTGTTTTCAGCCATTTTTATACCCCATGAAGACTGTACACCCCAGAATATTGTATACCCCTCCATGTGGGGGGTTTCAAGGGGGGGGGGGGGGGCTTGCCCCCCTTGCAGGGTTCAGGGGCAAGCAGGCCCCCAATGGGGTTTTGGGGGTGAAGCCCTTGAAGGAATTGTTTTATGGTAAATGTATATTGTAATTTCATAGTAAATCTAGACCGTTCATTATAAGGTCACATATCTGACGGTAGAAGTTATGTTATGCCTTTTTTCCCTAGAAGGCAACCCTCTTTTATGATTGAAATGATTATGGCTATGCATCATTGCGAATATTGTATTCTGAGAGAGGAGACTGTGAGAGAAAGAAGAGGAAGTTACAACGGGTGTGATGTAGGTTGTATCCCTTCATTTGTTGGATAATAAAAATGAAGGACCTGGCAATTTATTTGGTGGATGTATCCCACATTGGGTGAACCACGTATATCTGTGTCTCTATTGTATTATGTATCTTCTGTGTTTTATTTCCACATTTGTTTTTATTTTATTGCTCCGCGATCCTGTTTTTCTAACAAAAAATCCCCATGTTAAGCACAAAGCCCCATGTAAAACCCTGGATATTGAGTTGTTGCATTTCTATTGTTATATTAGTATTGGATATACCTTTTAATGGTAGTTGTACCCTCAATATCCTATATATAGCCCCATGTAAAACCCTAGATATTGAGTTGTTGCATTTCTATTGTTATATTAGTATTGGATATACCTTTTAATGGTAGTTGTACCCTCAATATCCTATATATATAACAATGAAACCTAGTTTTAGGATCATCTCATCTTGTGCATTTGTTCTATTGTAAAATGAGGTTGCCTCCTTGAAAATGATTCACATTTATTATCCTATATTTATCAAGGCATGGCGTTACTTTTCTGCTAAGGAAACATATCAAAGTACTTTGTGTAAAGATATCAAAGTAATTTGTGTAAATATTTCAAGTATTGATTCATTATAATTTATGATATATGTCCTATGAAAGTTATGGTTTGTGACTAGTCTTGAAATCAATTTCAAACGAGTCATCTTGTAATTAACGCTATCACTTTTTTTTTAAGAAAGGTTTCAGACTGTGAAATTTTTAGGATACCAAGGAGATGGAGTGAAGTACATTTGGTACATATTTCAAGTTTTTGATCATTCTACTTTTTGAGATATAAGCTGTGGAAATTACGGTTTGTTGAATATACCTAAAATTAGTCTCAAACAAGTGTTCTTGGTAGAAATGGCATATATCAAGCTTGGAAGGTCCAAAATGAGTACCACTAGTTCCTTTGGATATAATACAAACCATAATATTTCAAACAAAAAATTCAGAATCGGGTTTGAAATATTGGACACATGGCATGCCATACAAGTTTGTTATCCAGAAATGGATAGAAATCAAAAAGTTTTGGGAAGGTTACCATAAATTTCACTTGACACATCAAATTTTTGTCAGACCTGTGGCATTGTAGAGAAGACATATAAAAGGACTACATGAAGAAAATTCCAAACTCAAAAGGGTTGAAATTGCAGAGATACATCAAGAGAAGGATCAACCAACAAGAGAGTCTCAAAATTAGGGTTTTAAAAGTACACAACTTACAATTGGTTTAACTTTTGATTGACAAATTTGTTTTGGTGATTCAGAATTTGTGATAAAGAGAAAAAAGAGGAGTATTATTATTTTTGTCCCACATAGAAAAGGGTGTTCAAAAAATTAATTCACCTACTAAACCCCTCGAAAGCTCAACCATGACTCAAGAAGAAAGAGAAGAGATTTTTCACTGGCTATCCAAATTGGAGAACCAATTTAATGAATTGAGTGTTAATTCAATAACAAGTAATAATTTGATGGAAAATAAGATGGGTGAAAATAGGGAATAGATGGAAAAGAAAATGCTTGAAAATACCATACAAATGGAAAAGACGATGGATAAAAATATGGTGCAAATGGAAAAGAAGATGGATAAAAAAGATGGAAGAATTGCAAAATTCCATATGAACCATCTTATTACATACTCTACATGAGAGAATCTGTCAAAGAGATATCAGGACACAAAGAAATCATATAAATGTGGAGGAAATAAAGATTGAGCCCCAAAATCATGATTATTCATCAATTTCAGATCCACATAATTGAGGGTTCCACTTAGCACCAAGGACCTACTTAATTCCGAAGATCGATATGAGGAAGTTTGAAGGTAAAGATCCTATAACATGGATAATCCAGATGGAACAATTATTTGATCTACACCAAGTTCCAACCTTACAAAAGGTAACTCTTGCATCCATGTACTTAGAAAATGATCAATTTGTTTGATATCGACGTCTTTGTGAAAGAAACAAAGGATTTTGTTATCTCTTGGTCCATTTTTATAGATGAATTGATAGAACATTATGGGGATATTAAGAGAAATACATTATTTAGTCAATTGATAAATTTTCAACAAAGAGGTCCAATTACATAGCACATTCAACAATTCCAAAAACTAAGTCTCAGGGTAAAGAACATTCTAGAGGATAATTTTTTAAATCTTTTTATTGGCACTTTAAAGGAGAACATTCAACATGAGGTGCATCTATTCAAACCTAAATCCCTAGATTATGCTTTCACTATGGCAAGGAAAGTTGAAAGTAAAAATATGGCCACCAGAAGAGTGACCTCTAACAACTATACAGTGAACCATGCTCCCTCTCCTAACATCACTCAAATTACAAGGTTGAAACCTCAACACATAGATGAAATAAGAGCAAAGGGACTACATTTCAATTGTGATAGCAAGTACAATAAGGGGCATAAATGCATTGAGAAGAAGTTATTCTACATAGATTGTGAAGAAGAAGAAGATTGAGAATTAGAACCATTGAAATATATAGAACTAGAAGATACTACTCCAACCATATCTTGTCATACATTGGTTGGTATCAATACTCCATAAAAACTCAAGATAGAAAGATATTTAAAAAATAAAAAGGTAATAGTGTTGATTGATTTTGGTAGTACCCATAACTTCATTAACTACAAATTAGACAAACTTCTCAATTGCTTTGTATTTCTAGCACTAGAGTTTCTAGTAATGATTGCAGATGGAGGCACCATAAACATTGGGTTTTGTGCCCAAAATAAAAAATGTTGTGAGGTTTCCATGTCATGTCACGGGATCCGTGATCCTTGACCTTCCATATACTGGAAACGTTCCAACTTGACCCTTCAGTTCCATTTGAAGGCTATAAATGGGCCATATCCAAGCTGTGGAAAAGAGGAGAATAATTCAACTTTGAGAGCAAATTTACTCTGGAGAAATTATTCACTTCATATTGAGTCTGCATCCCTTTGTCCTTTTAAGTCTGAACACATTGTTCAACCCCCAATCCCTTCCCTATTTGATTGAGAACGTCATTGTCTCTCTTATATGATCTTTCCATTAGTGGAGGATTGAAGTGGTGGAGGCCCATCTGGAAGGGACTTAGTTTCTTGGTTCCGAACTGTGCCGACATGGAAGTTTGTAATTCATTCACTTCCGTTGATTACATTTTAATAGAAATACTCTTTTCTCATCCAATTAATGTCTTGCAAATATTTGAATTGTTATTCCATGGACGTATTTGTTATGAATATTGATGGATTATGCAGACGTATTTGTTATGAATATTGATGGATTATGCTATTGAATGTGCTAACTTTATATATTATCACCATATGATTGCGTTTCTTGGTTATTGAGGACAAGTTGTGGGTGTATTGCTTTGAGTCAAGTGCTCAACAATGGACTTCATCGAACGTCTGGATGAGGTAGGATCTTTATCTTGTCTTGTTAGAATATTTGTTTATATAGCATACTTGAGATTAGAGTTGATTTTTGCAGTCATTTCCGTCTGTTGTGGTTTACCCCATGTCATAGAGATATTTTCCTCGTAATAGAATTGGCGACCATACTGGAGATTGAATCTTATTTTTAGGGTTTGGAGTGTTTTTCTCCTTTGATTGCTCTTGTTTATATTGAGTTTCTTGTTGTCTAATTGCTTGACAGCCTCTGTTCATTTTGAGTCTGAGTTTCTTAGCCTTATCCTTAACCTGGTAGTTTTTTAATAAATATACGTGGGTTTTTACCTGACAGTCGCATACATACGCGTGCTATCCTTCTGCTAGAGGCGTATATACATGGTTTTCTGCTGAACAATCACGTACATGTTTCTTGTGTGTTGGTTGTTGAGTTTGATGTTTGCTGGGTAAGTTTTGATGGTTGCTGAGTCTTCTTAGGTCTCTGTTATGACTGTTAAGTGCCTGCAGAGTGATAGGAAACCTTTATTTGGTTGAATTTTCGAGTGACGCCTTTCTCATCATCCTTTTCATTGATTATACTTGCATCTTGGGCTGGGTGTTTGCTTCTTGATATCCTACTTGGTTTGTCTCTGATTGCATTCAATAGAATCTCTATATCAAGATGTTGTTCAGTCCTTGCATTTTCATTCTTTTATATTGAAAATACAAAAATATTAAACATTTTTCATTGTTGGCATTTGATCTTTTGGGTTCTTATCATTGATCTTAGTACATGAATGGAAAGATTGCATTTTATTTTGAATTGCAGAATTAAATTGAAAATTGCATTTTGAAAAGTTTGTCATTTATTGGGAATTGAAGTTAGGACTTTGCATTTTATTCATATTCACTTATTTTACTTGTTGAGTCATAACATCATTAGTTTCACTACCACACCTTTTTGAGTAAGCAAGGCCACTAAAAGCAACGTTGATAATTTAAATTGATTATAAACAATTTTATTTTCTAGGGTGCACAAACAAGCTTAGGATTTAGAGCTTTAGAATAGGATTTTGTGAGTAAAATTCTCCAAGGCTATTAAATAAACATATGTGTCTGACTAAGGGAGTGGCGAAATCCATTGTATAATTGGTGACGTCAGGAGGCTCCGCTTACACTGGAGTTAAGCACGAGGTCGCGTGAGGTTGGTTGAGGGGATATCCCCCCAATACCTTCTTAGCGTCAGATGTATTTCTGGGGATCTATTCGTATATGGGGATCTTGCTAGTACCTTTACCTCTGTGAGAGGCAGTGCTTTAGAGGTTCTGTGCTTTGTTACCTTGCCCATACGGTAGACCCAACTTACGACTGTTCTCTTATGCATCGGTTATATCGTGGTTACTTAGTTGCTTGACATAGGTACCACATAGGTTACTTGCATGGGTTATTCTACAAGTACCCTAGGTCAGATAAGGGTCAAACAACACACGACCTTTATGGAGGATTACCTCTCTGGGGGGATCTGACTGACTGGTTGTTAAGTCCACGAGGGTCCTTATCACTGATTCTGATACCTCCGATCTTTGGCAGGGAGTCTCAGGCCCCTCTTGGGTGAGGCATACCTACTTTAGGGAGGGAGGCCCCTTTCAGCCAATTTATCCTATTTGTGTGCATATTGGCCTTTTTGTTTATTTTGGTGTGCTATTTGATTACTAGTTGGCCTTATGATTTTTTTTCAAATCTCAAGTCTTGAGTCATCATGGAGCTAGACCAACTTCCCCATAGGTCTCGTCGTTTGTTACGATTACCACCGCATCTTGAGTCTTTGCCTTCTAAAAGGCGTAAATTTATCAAACGTGTTACACACACCTCCACTTACCAAACTTGTGATCATACAAGGATGAGTAGTGAATTGAGTCAGAAAGACACTAGGAGTCCTTTGACTCCCATACCCATTATAGTTAATGATACTCCTTCGACACCTTCAACCACAATGGTTGTAGTGCCAGAAGTTCCTATCATCACTCATGTCTGTCCTATACTGAATAATTAACCTATAGCCATGAACCCTTTTGGGTCCCTTTGTCACTCGCCGAGTTGCAATATTCAGTCCATCCCTATGGCCTCTAGCCCTTTTTCTTATGGTATGCTGAATTTCACATTGCAATTTTCATCCTCCATCCTAGCATCTAATTTGAATACTAGTATTGGACTTGGGGGCATGGCTCCTTCATATAATCCATTTTTGTTTGGCGGTGCTCATATCCCACAAATGACTCCTACAGTTGGAAGCCTTCCTCCTTTTCACCCTGGGTATAATCCCTGTCCTAATGCTCCCGGATGGAGTGGTCAACCTGGCGGACAAGTTGTTGCTTACGGTTCGTTCTTTACACCTACCTCCTCTACAATGATTCTGACCAACATGTTTGGCATGATGAATCCACCTTTATCCTCCGAATTCACACTCGGGGGAGGTCAATTTCATACCTTGGGAAACCCCCAACCTGGAGCTACTCCGGCTGGGGGAAATTTTACAATCCTCATCATAACACTCCTACTGGAATGGTGCCCAACCAACCCTTCATGAATCAGTTCAGAGGGGGGTCTTACAATCTCAGACAGGACCATGGTACATACCAGAACCCTAGATGGGCTGCGATTCCCCAACAATAATCTTTCCCGAGACCTTGGGGCCAGTTGACGCAACTCCGTCTCCCTTAATTTCTAGCCATGCTCAATTTGCTAGACTTGTCTAGATTAATGAATGACCCTGTGCGTCATGATCCGACATGGCCCCCTATCCTGACTAAGATTTCTTTAGATATTCTGAAATTCGAAGGAAAGACTGGTGAGGATCTTGGTGATCACATCACTACGTTTCATCTTTGGTGCTCTTCAAATTCCCTTAATGATGATTCTATTCCTTTAAGATTGTTTCAACGCACCCTCACGGAGGTTGGTTCGAAATGGTACATAGAGCTACCAGGGGGGATGTATAAAACTTTTAATCAGATGGTTTTAGTCTTCCTCAACCACTTCCAATTTCCAATTTGTTATGATGGTGGCATAGAACTTATGTTGGCCTTCCGTCAGGACAAAAGAACCCATATCTCGGATCACATCCAAGAGTGGCATAGATGGAAGAGATTGATCAAGGATTACATACCTCCAAAATTCCTTCTAGAGTAGTTCCTTAAGTTTCTAGAGCTGTATATTTCTAAGGATGTTTCTACATACGGGGTTACATCTGAGGAAGAAGCGATTTTTAAAGCCCAACAATTAGATATTATATATGCTCAGTGTGGGATGTTATACGAGATTCTTCTAGATGCACTAAGGTCCAACTATGACCCTAGAAAAAAATCCGGGCCTCATGCCGATGGCATTGTATGCTCTGCCAATGTGAAATTTGCAGACTTGGTGACAAGCCAATTGAAAGAGTTGTATCTAAACCAATCTATAGGAGGGCCAGCTTCATCTGTGTCATCCACTCCCACTCAGTCGGTGGATGTACATTCTATGAAATCGTCGACCAACCCGAATGGTAACCAAAAACCAGGAGGGAATAAAAAGAAAGGACGTGGTAATAATCATAAGGGTGGGAAGAATAGCAATAAACCCAAGGACAATGATAATAATGAGAAGTCAGATAATAATGCTGATGAGGGCAAGAAAGAAAAGTGGAAGGTGAAGTTTCCCTGCAATATTTGTACAGATGATCACCTTACCCATTTGTGCCCCAAACTTGCAGAAGTTGCGAGGCTTGTATCTCTACCGCCCGCTATGCCGATGAATCCTTTTCCATATAATCAACACATGGACTCGAGCTCCTCGAATTCCAGAAATGTGACGAGTGGGAGTCAAAACCCACCGACGCAATACAATGACCATCTATGAATAAATATGGTTAAGTCTGAGGTTAATGTAGCCACTCGGTCTCATGATTACAATTCTTCATAGACTGTACCTAGTCTAGAGTGTCCCCCTCCTCCGGAGATGCCTTTACAGATCGAAAAACTAGAGCCCCCGTCTCGTATTCCGAAAGGAGTACTCAAGTGATCTACCCACAATCCTAATTCTAGAGCTGCCCATAATTACTCTATTGTTGAGGATCTGGGTCAAACCCCTTGTGCGATGTTGGTTTTGGAGGTACTCTAGACTTGTCCTTCATAGAGGAATGCCTTGTTATCTGCGTTAGGAGCTCTAGATCCCTATGGCTCTAAAGTTATCAATTTTTACGTCATAGATGTGAAGCCTCTCTTGCCTTACCATGTGGCATTCCAAATCCATGTGCATTACTCAAAGTATACCATCAAACATAGTGTTGTTGATGAAGGCACTGCTACATGCATGATGTCCCTGGTCTGTTGGAAATCCCTCGACTCTCGAACCCTCTCTCAATCTACGACCATGTTGACTTCTTTTGACGGTCGTTCTTTCTGGCCTCACGGTATTCTTCCTGCCTTCTCGGTCCAGTTAGGTGGGAAGACGGTGGAGGTGGATGTGGAGGTGGTTGATGTGCCCCTAAACTATAACTTGTTACTAGGACACAATTGGACTGATGCTATGACTGCAATCGTATCGTCCGTCTTCCCTACTCTTTGCTTTCCTTATGATGGGAATATCATGAAAATCGACCATTTATCCTTTGCGTATGCTAGCCCCAATGCATCGGTTGGACCATCGATCCCCATGATCAACAATTATCAGCCAACAACTTAGAATATCAATGTCGGAATGTATTCATACCTTATGTGTACCTTCGACTTCATGGCACTGGTTCATCATATCTATGCCATGTCTAGTAGGTCTGCCTCGTCAATAAGGTCCATTCCTTTCTGCAGTTCATATTTTAACGATCCTTGGACCCTACCTTCCTTGACTGCATCTTGTGAAGGTCAGTCACATACTGGAATGACTATGCCACTATTGGAAACATAGATAGCGTATTAGGATGTTCTTGACTCTTCCACCGATCTGTATCATGTTACCTCGCAGACAGACGAAGAGGATCCTATTCTCGAGCCTGTATGGGCCACTTCATCATCTTGTTCATGTGACTACCTCGATGATACTTTACCCTCGGATGAAGCAATTGTAGAGGCCATGAATGGTTCTGACAAGCCATGGGGTTATATGCACCATCACTCTTATTTTCTCCCAGAGCTTGCTAGAATCGAATAAGATGATTTTAGATCTACCTTAAGCGAGATAGTCGGTCACACCGTAGTTCCACTTGATACACACGAAATTTATGCCAAAGGAAACATGGTGAGTATCTCTCCTACCATCATGATCAATCTCTCTCGTATTCCTCGAAAGATTGAAAATGTATAGATCAGTGCAGATTGTTCGCCGGAAGAAATTATGATCTACATTGATCTCTTCAAAGAATTCTGCGATATGTTCACTTGGTCATATGAAGAGATACCATGAATCAACCCTCAAATTGTCAAACATGAGATTAAAACCTACCCGGATGCTAAACCTGTTCGGAAATGACTTAGAGTTGTCAATCCTAGGAAGGCCCCTGCTATTAAGGCAGAGGTAGAAAAACTACTTAACGTTGGATTTATCTACCCTATTCCTTTGACTGAATGGGTATCCAATCCCGTTCCTGTGAATAAAAAGCAAGGAACCATCCGTGTATGCATGGATTTTCGTGACTTGAATAAGGCATGTCCCAAAGACAACTTCCAAACACCCTTCATTGATCAAATTCTCGATGAGTGTGCAGGAAGCGAAGTTTTTTCTTTTATGGATGGATTTTCAGGATATAACCAAATTTAGATTAAGCATGAGGAGCAACATAAGACAACATTTATTTGTCCTTGGGTTACATTCACATACCGTAAGATTCATTTAGGCCTTAAGAATGCCAGATCAATCTTCCAACGAGCTATGACCTTCGCATTTCACGATATCAAGCATATAGTCGAAGCCTATCTCGACGATATCGCTGCTCACTCACGTAAGAGACTGGATCACCCTACACACCTTCGACTATTTTTTGAAAGATTCCTCCATTACCACATCCGTTTGAACCCTCATAAATGTATCTTTTGCGTTAAGTCAGGTCGACTTCTAGGATTTTTAGTCTCTGATATTGGGATCATGGTGGATTCGTTAGAGGTTGAGGCAATACTTCGATTGCCTCCCCCACGCACTATTCGTTAACTTCAAGATTTACAGGGGAAAACTAACTTTTTACGACGGTTTATAGTGAACTATGCCAATATTACTAAGGGTTTCATGCGTCTCTTAAAGAAGGACACTCCTTTTATCTGGGATGAGCAAGCCCAAGAATCCTTCGATGCTTTGAAGAAAGCCTTGGTATTGATGTCTCTGCTAAAGTCTCTGGACTATAGTAAATATTTCTTGATTATATCACCGCATCCAAAGAGATGATTGGTATGGTGTTGGTTCAAGAGGATGACGAGCTTCATGAGCATGTCATTTACTATCTTAGTCGAAACTTAGTCGGCCCGAAACTCAAATATTCTCATGTTGAAAATCTAGCTTTGGTTGCCATTCACGCAATTCAACGATTACGAGAATATATATTATTTTTCAAAACTATTGTGGTTTTTGATGTCAATCCATTTCAATACATCCTTACTAGGCATATCATATGGGGAAAATACAATAAATGGATTGCCATTTTACAAGAATTTGATCTTGATTTTGCTTCTGTGAAATCCAAGAAATTGCTAGTTTTTGCAGAGTTAATATATGAATTCCCTTGGTTAGATGAGGATGTTATTCATGTTGATTCATTTGTGGATGAACACATTTTCCTTGTCTCGTCGTCAGACCCCTAGTATGAAGATATTGTTGTCTATCTTCAAACTTTGAAGTTCCTTCAACATCTCTCGAGAGATGACCGACGTCATATACGATACCAAGCTAAGACTTACCTTATTGTCGGTGACACTTTGTATCACCGAGGAATAGATAATATCTTACATCATTGCTTGACTCATGGAGAAGTTGAATCTGTTTTAAACGACTGCCATAGTGGGGCTTGTGGTGGTCATCTATCCGGGCTTGCGACAACCCATAAAATTTTGTGAGCTGATTATTTTTGGTTGTTTGTTTTTAAAGATTGTGTTGAAGAGGTTAATAAGTTTCATCCTTGCCAGGTGTTCATTCGGAATATGCGCTCGCATCCGACCCCTCTCCATCTAGTTGTTACCGTCGGTCCCTTCACCAAGTGGGGGGTGGTTTTTTTGGATTGCAAGCCAACTTCAGCTGGGGGGCATCAACACATTATCGTGGCCATAGACTACTTTACTAAGTGGGCTGAGGCCAAGCCTACAGTTAAATCATATGGTAATACTGTTGCTTTCTTCGTGTTCAATCAAATTGTAGCCAGGTTCAAAATCCCAAGTGAGATTGTCACTGATCATGGTAGTCACTTTCAGAACGAAATTATGAAATAATTAGCATTGAAATCGGGGTTTAAACATGGTCATTCTTCCCCTTACTACCCCTGGAAAAATGGACAAGTAGAGGTCGTGAACAAGTCTCTCAAGACCATTTTGCAGAAAACTATCAACCAAAGCAAATCTAATTGGCATATCATGATTTATCCAGCACTTTGGGCATACCGAACCTCGGTTAAGACTTCCACTGATTTTTATAATTTCCAGTTAGCGCACCGTGTGGAGTCGATCCTACCTATTGAATGTGAAATCCCTTCTCTTAGATTGGAAATCACGCTCCTACCTGACACTTTCAATCTCGAACAACGCCTCGTACACCTAGAGAGTCTATATGAGCAACATCGAGATGCCTCCACAACTATCGAAGAAAATAAACGACGTGTCAAGGTCCAATATGATAATTCCATCTGTCCTCGGTAGTACACTGAGTGTGACTTGGTCCTTTTGTACGACCAAGCCAAAGAACCACTGGGGGCAGGTAAGTTCAAACCCATGTGGCACAATATCTATATCGTGCGACGTGTATTAGAAAAAGGATCCTATGAATTAGAAGATCATGAAGGGAATATGTTGGCTAAGCCACGAATGGGATCTACTTGAAATATATTACGCTTGAGCCCCAATCTTGGGTGTAACTCTTTGTATACTAATGTATTTTAGTGTATATATATTTTCCCTCTTTCTTATCTTCAGCTTGATTATCGAGTTTTCCCTTAGTTGGAAGATGTCAATGGAGTCTTCGGTCTACTTAGGATTCGCAGACGGGGCCAGTCGTCATACACGGAACTTAGCTTCTGCCGCCTGGGTTGTTTACTCACCCAAGGGTCTACTGGAGTCCTCAGGTGGCGTTTTCCTAGGGCCATCAATGAATAATGTGGCCGAATATAGCATTGTTATAGAAGTTTTACGCGATGCCATTTCACATGGTATTCACTCTTTAGAAGTTCACCTGGACTCCCAGTTAGTAGTATGTCAGTTGAACGACAGTTATCGTGTGCGAGACCCTACTCTACTCCGACGATTCTTATGGGTACGACTTTTGGAACGACATTTTGATTTTATTACTTACCATCACATACCTAGAAGTTCTAATTATGTATCTGATGCATATGCTAATTTTGTTTTAGATTGGAATTTTTCACATAACTAAAGAAAAGAAAACAATTTCATCAATGTACACATTGTATTATAAGTAAATCCAAAGATCAATGTTTTTTATATATTTCATCTCTCCAAAAATATGGTGTTATAGTACAAAATTGGGGCTCACATCCTCAAAATACATATACGGTCGATCATACAATAATCACAACATCTACGCCTGTGGCGCCATATGTGTGTCATGATATCATACAATGGCATTTTCGAGATGTCGAAAGAGTTGTACCCAAGCATAGGGCACACCTACCACCTGCCACTGCATCGCCTCCGACATACCCTCTACTCGAACCATGGGAATCCTTTGTGTCAAATGAGACAGGTTGCCCCACACGTTTTGAAGCACTCTATCAACGTCCCCTCCCATTGGCTCATCTCCCCAGTGCCTCCATCGGTGTCATTGAAGTCTGCCCGACCATCATGGACCCACATCTGCATCACATACATGTTTAGGTAGTACTTGACATCATACAAAAATATATATTTTTTCTTATACAAAAATACAAAAAAATGAAATATTCAAAAAAATTTGCATACCTATGTCTCCGTAGGCGGAACCTGGTGGTAACGACATGTCCAGATCTCCTTTGAAGTCAATCCCTGCATAAGGGTAGTCATCCAGAGCCATCACCTGCTAACTCCACCAAAATAAAAACTCGTCGTTGTAGGGTGTTGGCACCCTACCACCTCCTTTCTGCCTCATCACCTTGGTCCATCGTGCCATGGCTGGATTGCGAGATCCATGCGAAACAATATCAACTCTAGGGCCCAAGCCTGGAATGCGCTCAAAGAAAAAACTACATAGGATAGATGCGGACCCAAAGTTCCTCTGTCTACCTAGTTTGTAGTCTGTTAGCTAGCTCTTCATGTTGGCCAGTAGTTAGGTGCACTAGTCGTAAACCATGGGTCGAAAGAAATCCACTGAATAGAACATAAGTGCCCTCGATGCTTGGTGCAAAGAGGCCGATCTTGTGATCTGTGTCAACACTAGGACAACAATATTGAGACTTAGATTTCTGATCGCTTTGATCGAGAGTTGGCTCCCTACCTTCTCGTTCCCTGCAATGCAATGGGTGGCTATGTAGTCCTCTATGTTCATGCCACTCTCACCTCCTCGGTCTTTAAGGTTTACCACCTCACCCTGATGCGACAATCCGGTAAATAAGTATATGTCCTCAACTTCAATCCTTAATGGTTTTCCATCAAGGTTGAAGGTTTCCGTATCTAGATCCCAGTTGTTCACTAGCATCTGGAGAAGTCTCACTTGATCCCTGATACCTTTGAGAGCCCAAAAATTATATAGCCGACATATTTTTAAGGCCATATGGGCCCCTCGATCTCTCTCCACTGCAACATCCACCTCTTCATGCTCTCTTTCTCTCCAGTCTAGCACCATCCTACAAGATTCAAACCATTTTTTGAGTTAGTAACATTTTAAAACGATATCCACGGACTTGTACGCGAGCTACAGTTTACACAGTCACATATAGGGCTGCTTATATGCTGGTTGTTTTTCAAACAGTCACGTATAGGCATCCGTATAGGGACCCAATGATCTATAGCCCACGTATACCCTAGTTTCTAATTTGCACCCTAAAATGCTAAAAAAAGGAGACATAATTGCATATTTTAATCCACTAGAAATAAAGAGAGGAGGAAGATGAATCACCTGGTCCAGATGGTTGTTGATTCCGTCACTTGTGGCTCCTGCAATCAACAGTTGAAATTCAGGGGCAATTTGGTCCAAAATGCACTATTTGGGTAAAAAATATAAATGGTATGGTAAAATTGTTTTTTTTTTATTATTTATAGAAAAAATTTACCCACTTTGCATAATTTTTACTAATATTTTGGCCTAATGGACTAATATGGCAATGGATGGAGTTGGTTTTGGTGGTTTTATCTAGGGATTCTTGCGGTTTTTAGTGCCATGTCGCTCGTTCGTAACTTTGGACATGTATTTTTCAACCAACATATAGGATAGGTCATCAATCCATTGTGCACATTTGCATCATCCTATGACTACAACTCATATGCCTTAGGTACTAACCCGTTTAGTGGCGACATGAAACCTTCTTTCTGTAACTAGAAGTGTCATTATTTGAATGGTAGAGACTTACCAAACATGGGTGCCCTAGTTAGATCCTCTGTGTCATTCGGTGCCCATGTAGAGATTTTTGTCTGTAGGACCAGGAGTCCCTTATAGGTAATACATGACTTTACATTTGAACCTCATTTCTTACTCATAAGCATGTTGACCTACCTAGCGGGACTCCCAAAGAGTCTGGTTTAAGCTCTTTTCTAACCCTCTTAAAAAGTGAAAAGATTGCCGAGTGAATTTGTCTCTTTCACACTCGTAAATTGGATTTGAAAGGACATCTATTTGGCGTAAGTTTACCCCTTTTTCAAACCAAGTATACTAAGATTACGAAAAAAGACATTTTTTGGTGTTAAGTTGTAATTGCATATCATTCTCTTGCTTGCAGTATTGAGCCTATTGTCGGTTCTCGCTTTCACATTATAAGCCTATCACCTCAACAATTTGCATCATCATCCAAGCAAAGCCTTGTTTATATCCTTTGCAGCTTGACACCCTATACCCCAAGAGGAAACATGCCCCCGAGTGTCCATATCCTGCATGAATGTCCTTTCATTGAGCATAGGTATGTTCCACTGCTGGAACTAGTTGCTTACTTGCAACAGTGGTTTCCTCCTCTGTATCATAGCCTTCATTTGACTATGAAAAAACAAAAAAATATGGGCGGGAAAAGAATATTATCTTATATTGGAAGCAATCGTGTCTCCTTTGAACATAGCGCAAAACTTTTGAGTCCTTTTGTCATCAAAATTTTGGGATTAGCATGACCTTAGGAAGCTAAGCTCGTTACTTAGAGTTTACTCCCCCGACTAGTTACTCTTCCAGTCCCTATGGATATTTTGATTGATGCCTCCTACATCAAAAAGTTTCATCATTGAGTCTATGCTGCTAGAGTCTTCCATATGTCTAATGATCTTGTTCAAAGGATGTCTATCAACATGTGTCGGCCATTCCTCAGAACTCTTGACTTTGCATGTCGTCCATACCCTTAGTGTGTCTGAGAGTTACATGAAGTTGTAGTCCTATCATGCACCCTGGTCCTACTTTCATCATTGGTAGGTAACCTTGAACCCAACATTCGACATTTCATCATTGGTCGCTGACTGGGGGGTTTCCCTTGTGTTCAACAACAAGAAATATATTCGCACATTGGGATTCATGCAGTGCCTTGAAATCCATTAGCCTTATTGGTGGTTTCCTCGTCTTTTTCAACAATTTTTCTTATTGACTACTATTCAGAGGGTCTTTTTCTTGTACCGCTTACATCTGACACACGAGAAAGACACACAGGGTCATTGTTTCATGAACATGCTCTTCGTCTGATTTCCTCCAATTCATCAAGCTCCTGCTTTGTACCTCGTGCTAAATGATGAGAGATGCCTCAATGCTCTCCTTTTAGTGGGTCTCCTTCCATCGAATTCAACCCATCTATTCTAGAAACGAGACCTAGAGTCCTATGAGTATCTATAGGCTTGCAGTCATTAGTGGCAGGTTCTCCCGCCATTGATAGTTGGAAATACATCAAGGCCTCCTGATCGATGGATTCTTCAAGTGTTCGACCTCGACACCTTTATTCACACTTGTAAGAATGTACTCAGTGCCTTGATACCTACTTTCATTATCGATAGGTTGTCTCGCGTTTGTTAATGGTATACCTTAATGATCGATAATCAAACAAAGTCTCATTTTGTTCGACCTCAACTCATTTATTCACACGATGTAGACATGCACCTTTGGTGGATCATGTAGAAGACTTGAAGACATCAATTCATAGTCACAGCTTTCCTGAGTTGTTTCTATATTTCATTGGACCAGTACCTACGTGAGTTCAATGATCATGGGAGATCAGATTGTACTCCATTGTATACATATATCTTCAGATTGATTTTGAGAATGGTTTTACTGGGCCTTGTCCGTGACTATGACAACCTTTCGACATGTAACCACCTTTGTATTTCATATTCATGGCCATGAACAATTGTTTGGTATATTTTCACATGGATTTGTAGTGTAATTCAAATTGACAACCATGTGTGAAAAGTTAGTACATATTGTAATATTCTCATGAGCAACCAGTTCGACCAGTTGGGTCTCCATTACTCCACTTTTGGGTATTATAATGTATTTTGGCCATCGCAAATACTCCTCTGACCTCACACATTAGGGGGCATCTGTTATAGCAAGATTTTACTCACCCTATGCAAATTTTTTCAAAAGGACTTTTTCCATTTTCCTATGCAGACTTGAAGTCCATTTTTGCAGTTCCTAGAGATAAAAATAATATTTTTCCACATATACCCACCCTAACTATTATACAACATGCGTATATGTAGGTTTCACCATTACAACCTGCATACATTGGGTTTTGTGCCCAAAATTAAAAATGGTGTTGGGTTTCCATGTCACATCATGAGATCCATGATCCTTGACCTTCCATATACTGGAAACGTTCCAACTCAACCCTTCAATTCCATTTGAAGGCTATAAATGGGCCATATCCAAGTTGTGGAAAAGAGGAGAAGAATTCAACTTTGAGAGAAAAGTTACTCTGGATAAATTATTCACTTCATATTGATTATGCATCCCTTTGTCCTTTTAAGTCTGAACACATTGTTCATCCCCCAAGCTCTTCCCTATTTGATTGAGAACCTCATTGTCTCTATTATATGAGCGTGCCTTTGGTGGAGGATTGAAGTGATGGAGGCCCAACTGGAAGGGACTTAGTTTCTCGGTTTTGAATCATGCTGACACCTAAGTTTGTAATTCATTCACTTCTATTGATTACATTTTAATAGAAATACTCTTTTCTCGTCCAATTAATGTCTTGAAATATTTGAATTGTTGTTCCATGGGTGTATTTGTTATGAATATTGATGGATTATGCTATTGAATGTGCTAACTTTATATATTATCACCATATGATTGCGTTTCTTGGTTTTTGAGTATAAGTTGCACGTGTATTGCTTTGAGTCAAGTGCTCAATGATGGACTTCATTGAATGTCTGGACGAGGTAGGCTCTTTATCTTTTCTTGTTAGCATATTTGTTTATATAACATACTTGAGATTAGAGTAATTTTTGCAGTCATTTCCGTCTGTTGTGGTTTACCCCATGCCATAGAGAGATTTTCCTCATAACAACCCCATGTGGATAAGAATACAAGAAGTAGGGAACATGTCCGCTCAATTCCGAAGATGAGACCATTTCCAAGCGAGACCTGCACATCCCCACGATCCAGGAGAAGGTGGTGGTGTTGTCTCTCCTTCCCATAATATAACTATCCCCTCTCTGCATAGTACATCCACGTGTCTCCCTTTGTACTTTCTGGGCCCGACTGGCCCAATTTTTTAGTGGGGTATTTTCCATTAGGGAGGAGCTATGAAGGAGACCCTCCTTTGGATGCTCAAGGATCCAGGGGCCATTCCAATTTCCCGATTATCCATCCTATCTAAATCCCGATTATTTCCTCTTATAATATGAAATAATTGAGCTTAAATGGTAGTCAAGAGTAGCTTCGATTGGTCAATAATTCTCTTAATTTTGGCATCTTTAGGATTGGTTCCCAGAATAAAATAATGGATGATGTTTTTTGAATCTCCTACCATTGTTATATGGTTCAATTGTTGTTCCTGTGTTAACAAGATCCTTTGATAAACCGCATAGGCTTCAACCATATTTTTTGAATTCTTTCCCAAGTTCAGGGAAAAGTCTAGAATTCGATTTCCTCTAGGGCCACACAACACCCCTCATGTACATGCCTCCCCTAGGTTTCCTTTTGAAGCCCTGTCAAAACATAGGATGAATCTCGATTGAGACAACATGCAGATATTACACTTTATAATGATTCACAACTCATTAAAGAGAATGAAACTAAAAAACATTTTTTTTTCTTAAGTGATGGTTGTAAAAGGGTGTTAATTTTTCATATCCAACATCATAAAATGAAGAAAAAAATATTTTGATATTGTATTAACAATATATAATTATTGAAATTTGGTGATAAGTAATGCTTAAATATGCTCATTAAACATGTTTGTGAAATCACAATTAATTATACTTCTATTCTCTACCCGTACTAAATTTTGAACTCCAAATAGTTTAGCATTTAAATTACTTTCACTGCAAATTACTTTTTAAATTTTTTGATATTACTCTTTAAAGTTTCATGTAAGAGAATTAAAATGACACACCTATAACATAAATGTTGAAATAAAACATTTACATATCATTTTTTATTTCCATCACCTTGATTATCTTTTTCACCATTAGCTTTTGGAGTTACTCTAAAAGTGTTTACAACATGCTTGGGGTGTTTCATGTTATATGGAGTGCATGGTGTGTGTTGTCACCTATGGAGACCCCTATCCAAAAATTTGGTTGAAATACATTCAAATATCTAAATCTCTAAAATTTCATCATCTAAGACCCCTAAGTACCATGAATGATTGAGCTCTTCCTCACTAGGATGTAATCAACATCTAGTGGTGTTATGCAAGGGTAAGGGTCATTGAGGGATAAAGGGTATCAAAGTGTCATGAACGGAAAATTTTAGCCCTGCATTTTCAAATCAATGGTAGAGGTTGGATTATAGGGGAAAGGATTGTCAGAGGCTCAAAGATTGACAAAGGTTGTAGCAATAAATCTCGGCCCTACCCTTTAATATAAACATATGAGGTTGAATCGTAGGAGGCAGGGTTGTTGGGTATAAAGGAATAAAAAATGCTACAAATAGTGGATCTAAGCCCCACCTTTATAGATCAATGGTGGATGGTGCATCATCGGAGGAAGGTTTTTTAGGGAATGAGAAGTTGAAAAGTGCCACAAACAACCGGTATTATCCCTACCTTTCTAGGTCAACGATGGAGGATGCATCACTAGAGAAGACCCGATTAGGTGTTGCTGAAATGAAAAATAATTGTGAATGGAAATAATTCACCATGTCTTTCTAGATCAACGACCATCATTGCTTTGTAGGAGGTAGAGTCATCAAGGAATCAAGGAATATGAAATGTTGCAAAAGGTGGATCTAGGCCCCATGGAAAGTAGGTCTACAACTATGATTTATTGCATAGATTGAACGTGTAGGATTTTATCAAGAAGTTTGACCTCCAAAATCCAAAACTATTGTTACATGTAGCTTAAATATATTAATTATAGAGGTTGAAAGATGATTTTTTTAACCATATTTATTTCCTTCATAAACGACTTTTAAGCTAAGGGGTGGTTTTTGTGTTTCCAAATGATTTTTACTTTAGAAAATCCTTGTAGTCTCGCACGCTTCCCAAGAAGGATCTAATACGTTCCACATTAACAAGATTCCACTAGCACCCAATGGTTGGGTCTCTCCCACCAATCACAAGCTACCACAAGATATACCATAGAAACCAAAGGTGATGGTGTGGGTACAAGTCCACCATTTATGGGACATTATGTTGAATTAATTTTCACATGGATTGGTGCTTGATCCTTTTTAGGCTAAATAACTCTCCTTCCCACTTTGCATACACGCTTCTAAGAATGAAGCCCTAACAAATTTTACAAGCCAGATAAGCCCACCTCAAGAAATTCCCCCTCTTACTCAGATGTTGCTTAGTCGGTACATATCCTCTCAGTCATATGCAACACTAGTTTCATCTCAATTAGAGTCGCCTCTTAGAACCAAAAGGGGAAGTAGTGTAAGGAAAGGAAAGAAACCAAACAACAGATAATTAATTTTTAGCTGGAATTCTCACATGTGTTCCTACTTTTACAGGATTAAGGTAGAGTGGTGGTTTCTAAATAATAAATTAGGCCCTAAAGAAGAAAGAACCAATCAACAATGATAGTTTGTTCATCAACATCTATATAAACAACCCTTGGCAGTGAAACAAATGGTCAATAATATCGATACAACCAAGCTACCAGAATTTTAAGTGAGAGTTAATCCCTCTCATTTTTGTGTTTTTCCTTAATTCCATGATGGGAGAATCTATCACATTGCATCTATTCTTCCTATTCTCACTCCTTCCCTCTTTGTAAGCACCACTATAAGCTTTATATTTATAGAAGGAAGCAATAAAGGGATCAAGACTGATATTTTGTAGTCCCCATCTAGTGCCCTCATTGCATTGTAAATAACTATTGAATTTATTATGTAGTTAGGACCAAGGCACATTGCCATTAGTGAAGTAGTAAATTTCAAACAAATTATTCACATATTCCTCCAATTTCTATCTGATTTTTTGTGTTGAATGAACTAGTGGATCTATGATTTTCCTTTCCCATTTGCTTTTCAATGTGAAATGGAATTGTTAAATGAGAAAGTAGTATATTGCTTCTTCTTGTGATGCATTTCCATTTTATAGCACTATGTCTTATGAATACAAAAGTATGATTAAGGCACCCTTTGGCATTGGGTTAATGAAATCTACTTCCATTAGTCTCCAAGTGTTTTCCCCTTCACCCCTTATAAATAAAACACAAATCATAGTAGTTGTAGGGATTGTTTTTATGCACCATTTGTATCTGCAATAAATCTAGTCAAATCTTCATTTAAAATTTTGTTCTAGTGTGACAAGCCAGTTGATAATACTTTAGAACAAATGAGGGTAACCTCCCTCTAGACTAAGTATTGGCTTTAAGGTTTAGAGAGGTGCAAGAATATGTTCCTACAAACTATGCCCCAACATTGAGACCATGAGTGAGAGAGAGGAGAAAAACCTAGGGGACAACAATGCATTGACTAACGTAGGTCATATTATAGAAATCATACACATTTGAGATAGCTTGATGTTTGTGGGGAAAGTCCCCAACAGTCGTGGTCTAAGTAAAATAAATTGCTAATCATAAAAGACAAGCGAATTCCAATAAAAAAGATTTTATAACTAATTCAAGCAAAATAACTAACTTTCATAGAAGGGAGAAAGGTAAACTTACTGGTAGTCCTATGTTTGGTGTAGATTCAAATTCTAGAATCCTTTCGCTCCATCATGATGGCTTCCTCTACAACCTACAAAAATCAAGCATATAAGTCTACGAGGAAAAGTAGTTATGCTAATAACTAACTCATTATTTCAATCTTCGATCAAATATGAAAGAAATTTAATGCAATTGGTGTTCTAGACAACATATCTTAAATAAATGTAAATTAAACATTGAGAACACGACATTCCGAAGGAATGAGGATCTTATTGAAAAACAACAATTATTTGTTGACTCGAACTCATTGGTTACAAATACATGGGGTCGGTTATTTTTTTTTTCTATCTTGTTGTCTCCACTAGAGCTTGTTCTCTGATGAAAATGGAAACTAGAGTTTATGAAGTATGGGTATCCTCCGCAGTCAACTTTATCTGACCCAAGAAATTGCTTTAAAGGTTAAGAGTTTGAATTCTTCTTTATGATTATAAGCCATTGAATTTACCCAACTCATTCAAATTTAGATGTATTTACTTTTCCTTTCATTCCATTGTTCTTTCTTGCTTCAACTCAAATGTTTTGGGATTGATATATTTTTCGATAATGACCAAAACTTGTTCAAAGTATCATATGCATGAAATATAAGCTTAGTCTGTCAACTAGATGTAACGATTACTTGGTAAACATATTCTTTTGAAATATGGCTTCGTTCGATTTGATTGAGTTAGGAGTAGAGTTTGAATAATTTGGGTTATGATGTAGTTATGATTTTTTTGGATGAACATATAACTATGTTGAGGCTCATCCTACATAACTATATTTATATTGAGCGTTTTTCTATAATATTACTTTATTTTAAAAATTGGATTCAAGGTATACAATGATAATAGTAGAGCATGTCATACTTGAGATAAATTTGACTTATCCATTTACTCTCTAGACATAGATATAAAGGAAACAATATTTTATATTTGAAACATAATATATATGCACTCAGTTAGCATGAAATGACAAATATGTTACTAGAAATGATGGATATTTTGGATGGTATAAGGAAGAGAATTAATGGATATCATATGTTTAAAAGGATGGTTGTAGAGATTTCATTTCCCACTCATCAATAACACTTTTCATAAATTAAATTCCATATTCTCACTCATTAAAAATTCTATTTCTCATGATTTCCTTGTCTATATAATTAAAGAAAAGGTGAAATTTGAAGGATAGATATTTGGAATGTGTTGTCATCTTGATGAAATAAGGAAAACAATTAATGAAAGAGTACAGTCATGGTTGAAAGGAATAAGACATTGAACAATTTTTACATACCCACCATCTTAATCACTTTTCACAAATTACACACCTCTTTCATATACCTCTATCATGCAAATTCCCTTTTCATACACTTCTACTGTTTGCATTTTAAAGAGAAATGACTTGTATGTATGAGGATTTACAGTTCAGATTCCAAAGTTTTTATTTTTTTTTAAAGGATGTTGATAGAGTTTGCATTTTTGTCCATGTTTTCACTTTTTCCCCTCATCTCCCTTTTGTTTTGCAAGGTTTTGTTAGTCTCAGAGACAATTTAATCATGATGACAAATTGTTTTAGATGTTTATTTTATTGTGTATTATACATGCATTAACTTGAATAAGATGGTATATATGTGATCTTTTTCAGTCGTGGTAGCAGTAGAGGTGGGAACAGAGGAAGAAGGGGGAGGTTACCCAACACATTTTGGCAACTTGGGGGGCATAAGAAGTTGAGGTTCTATATACAATTTGATGTTGATTTTGATGAATTTCAGCAGTTGATCCAAATAGGACATTTGAATCTTGGTGGACAACATGCTTTACCTCAACCCCAAGTTCCTCCAAATGTTATGTTGCAGCCTCATGCTATCATTTTAAATCTCCCCGAGTCACTTGTTCAACCACCTAATGATGGATGGGGTGGTATTCTTTCCAATCCATCATATGGTATTAATCAATGACCCATTGATCCTCATCCACCTCCTCTGGTTCACCCAACATTATTGGTCACTACAAATGATTCTATGCCTCCTCCTCCTCCTCCTCCTCCACCTAAAGATCACAAAATTCCCCTCCATAACTCTCATTCAGACAAAGGAAAGCAACCGATCACATCTTCCAACATGGCCAAGTATTCTTCCTCTACTCACTCCAAGATGAATAAACAAGTAGTGGTAAGAGAAATATAAGTGAGTTACATCCAGAAGTAGCACAACCAGAAGAGAAAAAGTTTCAATATGAATATTTTATTAGAGAAAGGGAAGACTTATTTAAAAATAAATTCCTTGGATTATTTTAATTTTTTCTTAATGGATACTTGACAGTGGCACTCTTCTTTTGGACATATGGCATATTTATGATATTTAATTTTGGGACTTAAAATATCATATTATGTTTTGGGAGTTACAAGTGGCATATGTCATGATGTTTTGATGCAAGTTTATTGTATACTTTATGATGATGATTTTTATATTTGATGATGTTATGGAGCGACAAGGAAAATCTATAAATGATTGTTGAAAATAAAGGATATAGGATAGAGGGGGACCCCACCTATTTAATTATTATATGTATTTGTTATTTATCCTTATCACAAAAAATACTTGTTCTATTATTTACTAAAGTTGTTTAACTTTGGAAACTAAAAATATTTCAACTACTCGAAAAAATATCTTTTTGAGAATAAAAGGGAAAAGGAAGGACAAAGAAGACATGGCAAATTAGAGAGAGATACTTATGATAAGGTTTGTTCTTGTTTCAAATTCAAATTTTTGATATTCATTCTTTCATTTTCTGAGTTTTATAAGACATAAATCCTCTTGTTGGTAGTAGGATCATTCCAAAGGTGGCAAAGAAGAAACATAGAATTTTGACATGCTTCAAAAGGTCATTCATTTATCTTGGTAATCTGTTTAGTTTCATTAGAATTCCTGAATTAATTTCTAGTTATGATTAAGACTATTTTGCAGAGTCAAGACTTGATGAGCTTGTGGCTTAGTTGATTTTGCACATTTCAGTATTGGTATTTTTCTTTCAAACACTAGTTGTCTTTGTATGATTGTTAAATTTCCATCCTAGACTTCTAATTCTGATTTTGTTCCATACCCTCACATGGGTTTGAAAAGAGAAAATTGGTTGAACTCAAAAAAATCATCATTAATAAAAATCTGGTTTATTCTCAATTGAGACTTATGGTTACTGGTTTTCAGATTGTATGTATTCTTTATTTTTTTCATTTAATTTTTATTAACATTTATACATTTTTTTTAAAAAAGAACACAACTTGATAGTAGCATCCGACCCAAGAACATATTTCTTGAGGGCTGATTAATAATTTTGAATAGGCTATAACCCAGGGTAACATTCCCGCCTATCTCACCTTAACCTAGTGAGATTCAAAAAATGATTTAGTGAGGAATTTCCATTCCTATCATCAACATAAGGTAGGTCTCAACCTTTTCACATGTCGACGGACTCAAGGAGGATTCAAGGAGATTCCTATCCAGATAAAAGAGTGTTCAAGGATGTCTGGAAACAAGAGTTTCTAGGTTGAGAACCAACAAAGAAGGGTAGTTTTAGGGCCTTGCATACATGGTGGGGATTAGTCAATCTATTGTTTTCTATGATATTCACTTAATCACTACCTTTATCCTTGGATAAAATTCTCTATTTAAACCATATTCAATTATTTAAATATGGTTAGGTATGGGAAAATGAAGTTAGGTAACAAAAAAACCCGTAACTCAACTTAAAATATATTTTTTTTGAGAATTTATTAACATGTATGCGACTTTCCTTTGGGAAACCCGTGTATACAGGTGTTGCATAAATGCCAGGGTATGTACAAGTTCCAAAAAAGTGTTTTTTAGAATATATCAGGGAGGTATGGGGAAAAGGTGTTTACAAGTAGGATAGGGACAAAACCAATAAGATCATCAATGCTCCAATGGTGGAAATTGATGCTATAATACTTACTCATGGATTACTACACCTTGACTTGAAAATGTTTATGTGGCCCACTTCCTTAGGAGGTTAGAAGAATATGTGGCATGGTGACATTATTCACGAGGTGCACATGGAGAGCTTGGTTGGTTGCTTGGGAGGAGGAACTACTTGGAGGACGAGAATTGGGAATTTAGGAGGAGCATTTTAAGCCCTAGGTAAAATGGGAACACTCAATTGCTTACATAGATTTTTTTTCTTAACTTGAGAACACTTGGGTTGATGAGTGTTCATGGAGGTGTGGTAGACCCAAAGGAGCACATGACTAAGGAGGAATTGTTGTATCATTTGAGACCTTTGGAGAGGAACATTGGTCCCTTCTTATGGAGTGTTGACGTTGGGACCATTCCTTGATGGATGTGCGTACCTTGGAGCTTGACATGTGTCACTTAGAGTTGGAACACTTCACATGTGGACCTATGTAGTAATTAGTTAGGTTGTGTGTTTGTGGACCTTGTCAACTTTATTATTTTTTATCTCCCTCACATATCATATATATTGTTGGAGAAATTTCTATTTTCGACACACTAGTTCAATGGGAGTTAACTGACTTGTTCTATTTCAAACTTTATATTTAGACCATCACTATTATGCATGCATGCATTCCTAAGGAAAGCTAACTACTTGATTGATTTTATTAATTATAGAATGTTCTGCCCTATATATGAGTGTATTCCACTCATTCATTGTAGCATATTGATCATCATTGTATCAATCATTCATTAATTGATCCACTCATTGGAGTAGTGTGAATATATTTTGTCATTATTTCATATTGAATCTCTCGTCCTTTTCTTGATAAGTTTTGTTTGTATTTTCTTTAGATAGATCTCCTGTGTAGGTTTCGATGAAACATTGACATGTTATTAGAGCTACGCTTCTTGGAGCAAGCAAGAAAATCTAGAGAATGAGGAAAATCAGAGTTTCGGGGAGAAAAAACCGTGTAACAGATCGTGGTCACACCATCTCTTTGTCAAAAGGCGCGACCATTCAAAAGGGTTGCACCTTCTCCCTGTCGAAAGGAGCGACCATCGCACTCAAAATTACAATTTTTTTCAATTCATAAATGGTCACACCCCATGAAACTATCAGAGGGTGACCAATGGTTGCCAATACACTAGCAGAGAGGAACCATTAGGGCATGGTCACTCTGTCTCTTAAGGAAATGAGCGACCAACTCTTAAAAGTGCCCCTTTGTGTAGTGATTTCTCCCAAAATATTAACTTTCGTAGGAAACAACCTTCTTGAGAAGTAAATCAACCCATTATGCAAGTGGGTTTTCAACCATTTGGCAAAACTACTCACTGTTTGTTCAGAAAGGAAGCCAGAAGATCGCCTCCTGAAACTGATACAAATTTTCCATCTGTAAGTGTCTTTTCCGCAGTAATTTCTCAATTTTTCAGTTGCGGATTGAGAGTAAATTTTAGGGGTTCTCATACTCATTTGGGAGAGAATAATTGTAATGGAGGAAAAAGATGTAGTTATATTGACCCTTCAAAGTCTGAATCTAAAACTTGTCAAAGAAGTTAGCAAACTTTGAGGTGAACAAGAGAGATCCATTATTTGTCTTCAAAACATGTGTACCTATTTTTCTTGGGATTCTAGACTCATTGGGAGTCTAATGGAGGATCAAGAAGCTTAATTTGATACTTGGACCAGCCACATTAATGATATGTAGGAGAAATTCACTCTTCTCAATGAACATTTTTTGGTTGATTTAAAAGAGAAGGAAGATATTATTGCTTGTTTGCAGAAAGATATGCAATAGTCTCTTGCTTCTAATGTTGCTTCTGCATTGCTAAGCACTACTAGGCTTACTTCACCAAATTTTGAGTTGCACACTCGTGGTTTTGGTTCAAAATTGATGCATAATATGGGACACATTGGTGGTGGCCTTGGTAAGAATGGACAGGGGATTGTACATCCCATTCATCCTGTGATGAGACTAGCAAAATTCGAACTTGGTTTTGTTGTTAATTCATCACCATTAGCAAGTTGTCTCAGTATTCCAGCCATCAAGACTCAATTTGTTCAATCACAAGAGTCCATCACACAAGACGACTCTTCTATTGTTGAGTTACAACAACCACCACCTACATCTCTTATTGATACAACTTCAGAGCTTTCACAGCCAGATATGACACCAACTTCAACATTAGATTTTCCATTATCAAACTCTTCAACATCATCATCAAAGTTTTTGGTAGCAACAAACTCTTCAAAAACAGCTTCGGGGTCTACATCCTCCACATATTGACATCCTCGACTTCATGATCAGAGACAACGTTGTCTTCCTTTTAGGTATCCACAACCTTTTTCCAGTTCCTCTTCTTTCAAATCATTGATGAAGAGGCGTATACGACAACATCTTGACAAGGTACCAACTCCGAGGATTGTTTGTGTTTGGCTTGATGATTGGTCATGGAAACATTTGAGCAACTGTTTGAGGACATATTACAGATGTGTTTCATCCATGATACATGGGAAACATTCTCATTTCCCTTGACTTGACTGATTATGTCACCTTTACAATTCCATTCACCATTATTTTGATGACTTTTATGGTGTTTTCTTCTATGTTTTGGAAGCACTCTGACTAGCCCAACCATCTTGGTGTAAGCTAGCACCTTACTGTTTGGAGAGCTCTGATTGTTTTCTACTAGTATCAGCTACAACATTTCAACTTCAACACACTCATTGAAGCAGATTATGATCTGTCATCAAATCATGCTTCATTGACTTGTCAATTTTTCATGGTCTTGGAGATTGTATACCTGCCACATGGTGGATCTGATCTGTGATTTTCTTCTTTTCATGCATTGTCTTTTGAGGGGGGGTTTTGTTCCCACATTGTTTTCCCTCTTTCCTCACTTTTATTTAGTGTTCATTAGTTGTATTATACATGAGTACCTAATATGTCCTAGTAGCCGAGACTCATTTTTTACTCCATAGTGATGTTCAGGGGGGGTGTTGGACAAATTTCTCTTTTCGACACACTGGTTCAGTTGGAGTTAACTGACTAGTTCTATTTTTGACACACTAGTTCACTATTATGCATGCATGCATTCCTAATGAAAGCTAACCGCTTGAGTGATTTTCTTAATTATGGAATGTTATTCCTTATATATGAGTGTATTCCACTCATTCATTGTATCATATCGATCATCATTGTATCAATCATTCATTCATTTATCCGCTCATTGGAGTAGTGTGAATATATTTTCTCATTATTCCACATTGAATCTCTTGTCCTTTTCTTGATAAGTTTTGTTTGTATTTTCTTTAGCTAGATCTCATGTGCAGGTTTCGATGAAACATTGACATACATAAGGATGAGAGATCACATACTTTAATTAGAGCTGTGAGAGCTAGAGTGAACTTAGCTCTTTTTTTTTTTACTTCTTCTTCATTGTACTTGGTACTCTTGTCTAGTGTGATGGAATTCTTTTGTTGATGTAAGGATGGAATTAGGGTTAGGATTTTATTTAATAAGATAAGGGAAGCTAGGGTTTGGGAGAAACCCTGGAGGAGATTTAAAGGGATCAATTTTTCTTATGGTTCTTGTGAGAGAAGAAAACTAGGGTTTTGTCACAATGGAAAGCCTAGTACTACTTAGAGTGTTTGATGTGCAGAAGCTACTGGAATACTATCTAGTTTTTCTCTAGTGCATTTGTGTGATGCAAGTGTATGTGCCAAAGAGGACTTGTCGTTGGTGTGTATACTTTCTCATTGTGGATATTTGGTGGAGTGACCAACTTTGGTTGGAAGTGATTTCTAGCTAAGAGGAGTTTAGGTCTAGGGTTTCACATGTGGTGTGATGTTACATTGTTGAGGTAGCCCTAACCAAGATTTGGGGGGAGATTCCTCGCTTGTGATAAGATTGAAAGATTATCTTGTACCAATTTTGTATAACGTGTTGGTATGTACTTGTAACTTTATCTTATGTATATATGAAGAGTTCCTTTCTATCCAAAATTTGTAACTTGCAGACATGATCTTCATCTTTTAATCTCATGGTGAATGAGTTGTTTCTAGAGTTGTTTGGTATGCAAGTTTATCATGAACAACTAACTAATTTTGTTAAGAGATTCAACAAACATATAGAAGATAAGTGGGAATATTTATGGTTGTAATCAATCTTCTATAATAGGTAAATTTAAGATATGTTATATGTTGGGAATAGTGCCCTAAGGTCTGGAAAAATATTTCCCTTTAAGTACAATTGTTCAATGTTTATTTTCTTATACTTTTTTGTATTTTGTTGGATATAAATGAAATATATATTGTTGTAATTTATATTTCAGATTCATACCTAATACTGAAGTTCATAGGAAATATATCTGAGAAACCAAAAGGTTGAGGTGAAATCTCTTAATTAGCATTAAAAGTTATTTTCTCAATTTCATCACTCACTTGGCATGGTAAAATTATTGTTCTCAAAAACATGTTTTGATCTCAGGTATTGTCATAGTATGAACCGCCAATCCCTATCCAATACATTCAAGTAAAAAGCACTTGGTTGAAATGTTTTGGAAAATATAATTAGGCTTATTTTTTTCATCCCACATATTTTTACAGGTAATACATATTAGTTGAATTTGATGATATTTTGTTACATTACTTCAGTCAAAGGAATCCCACCACTTGCACCTAAAAATAACACATTGAAAAGATGAGAAGTCTGCTTGCATAATATCCTATATCCTTCTAGCGTAACCTAAATCTCCCTATGTTAGGTTTTAATCATGGTAGCTAGCATGACTATATTTATTGAACTCAAACTCCACTCCATACTCAAGGGTGGAATGCCCACCATCTATGTCCTCGATGTGTAAATGATGCCCACATATATGAGAACAAATCATCTATAAAAATGTGAACAAAGGATAGTGACATATGTCTAGTAACATGAGTAGTAAAAACATCATACATGAAATAATTCAAATGTGCATTAAAAAATCAATATTTAACATAGAGGGATTATTGAAGAGTTGTTGCACTTGATCCCTATGTTTAGTACATTCTCTTCATCACATGGGTAAAAATCAAACACACCATATTTCTCTCTAATTTGGTTAGCCACCTAGCTATTGGGACATATTTTTTTTTTGTAAGTGAGTTGAGATTCTATATTACTGAGAAAATTATGGTACAAAAAGGAAAAGAGGGGTATCCCCTGATCTGCCAAAAAGGAAACCAGATCAGGGATCCCAAAGTTGCATTGTCTACATAAGAGAGGGGAGGGTTGGGCCGCCACCTAGGGAAATCGACCCAGTCTCTGAAAATTCGTTTGAAAATTCATTTGAAAAACTTATACCATAAGATATACATAAAACCAGGAACGTATAATAGGGGTTGCTCATACACTGATAAACAAAATGACCATGGGTTGAGGTTGCGCTAGTCCAAGAGGATTGGATGGATTTCATCTCCTTCCTTTCTTGCCTCGTTCAATTTTTTCTGCTCCACCGTGCACGTCTTTCTCATGCAGTTTGGTGTTCCGCGTCGGTCTGCTAGAGTTATGTCCATGTGGTGGACATAGCAGAGTTAGAGGTAGAATTGTCCAGCCATTCGTTCCATTTTTTTATTTTTGGTTCCTCTGGTCCTCTGCTATTCTTCTTGCGTTGGCCTCTAGGTTGTTGAGGCGGCTCAGAATTTCTGTGAGCTCCTTCTTGTGGGCACGGTTTGCCACCCTGTTAGTATCGTTCTTGTCAGCTCTCAGCTTACTTATCACCATTTTTGTGTGCCAAGCTTCCTCCACCATTTTGTGGTAGAGGGTTGTCCTGGGATGTGTGGCCCCTGGGTCCCTTATCTCGTCTGCTTCTTAGATGAGTTCCGCCATTTGCCCTGGTGCTTGGTGTTGACTTCTCGCTCCCACTTGTCAATGAATGCTTTATCCTTAGGATAGACCTGCTCAAGAAAGGTTCCTTTGGCCTCTCTGGACGCCTGCTCCATCCTAGTGATATTTCGAGCGCTCGTTGGAAGTTCCTCCCCCTGGGGGCCCCTCATACTTTGGGTATTCTTCATTCTTACCATCTCTGTTTGAATGCAGTGGCTTATGTATTGACTTCGTCCTCTGCTTCTATTCACCCCTTCCTAGTCTCTACAATTACTGCTCGTTGGTCTGTAGCTATCCCTGATGCTTCTTCTTTTAAGGGGTTTCCCTGGATGTGATCTTATCTTAGTAATCATGGGTCTCCCATAAAGGCATACCTTTTGGTCCTTTTTCATTGTTTCAGAGTGTGTGCACTTGGGAACCCTATCGTCATCCCTGCGCCAATCCTTTTCCTTACACGTTGTACGCCAATCATTTCCTCCCACCGTATATGTGCATGGATGAGGTGTACCCATTCTTTCCCATGGGATATCCTTTTGATCTTCGTCCTTTGTCATCTGTGGATTAACCTTTCTGCTCTCCCACAGACAACCCCTATACTTCATTCTATTGACAGGATCGTGGTGTCGTACTTCCTCTTGTGGTGTGACCGTGATCTGCATTGTAACTCGTGTTTACATGGTGGCCTATAATATTATTCCTGGATCCTACTTGTCCTTCAATTAATTCTGGGCCTTCAGCCTCGATGTGGTCATCCATACTTCGGATGTCGTCATAGTCCTTTGTCGCTAGTTGGGTACAGTCTGTCCAAAAATGGCCATTCAGTATGTTACTCCATGTGGAATCCAGTTCTGATCCTTCCTTGTCGACCCCTTCGTTAGAAATTCTATCCGCTAGTCCATTTGTTGACCTTCGGACCAGTGCAACTCCACTGTGATCCCCATCTGAAAATGATCCTGAATTTTGTTTAGGGAGTAAGCCAAGCGCCAGTGCTTCTGAATTTTTCCCACTCTGGTGCCATTTTGGAGTTTCCTTACTATGTTGATGACCAACATGGAATCTCCTTCCACTATGACGTTGGTCATCCCTTCCCGATGTAGTATCTCAAAGCCAGTCTCCAGGGATCCAAATTCCACAACATTGTTGGTTGAGTTCCCTAGAGTCCTAGTGTACAGCCGGATAATTTTTCCTTGACTGTCCCTAATTACTCCCCCCGTACCTGTCTGTCCTGGGTTACCTTTCGACGCCTCGTTGAAATTTATCTTGAGGGAGCCCTTTGGTGGCGGTTTCTAGTTGCGCTCACCTACTTGTAGTTTCAGAAACCTTCTTACCTAATTGGGGTTGCATCCTTCTTTCAGTTGAAAAGCCTCTAGAATTCTGAGATCCCAGTCTGTGAGTAGCACTCCTCATGTTTGGCAGTTGCGGCTCTGTACCATTTCTCTTGTAATGGATATTATTGTTTCCTTGATCTTTCCTACCGTCCATCTTTGCTTCCTGAAGATGCACTTGTTCAGTTCCTTTCATATTGCCCAAATGATCATGTCGGGAATGAGGGTCCAACAGAGATTCACCTCTTCATTTTCACTATAATTTTCCTTCCATGTGTTTATAGTTGTGAAAATATTACCTCTAATCCTATTAGACTATCGGAAGATGCTTGTCACCTAGTCCCAGAATTCTGTTGTGTAGGGGCATTCATACAGGAGATGGTTCGTTGTTTCCTCCTTTTATTCACATAGGTGACATATTGAAGGGCCCATGAAACATCTCTTCTTTAGGTTTTCCCAAGTTAGTATTCGGTTGTGTAGAATCAACCACTGGAAGATTTTTATTTTTGGCTAATGGGGGTTGTTCTAGAACTTGTCCCATTGATGCGTCGAGTCTTCCTGATCCTGGTTCGTTATATAGTGGAGTACTTATTTAAGATTGAATTCCCCGCCATCTTTGTGCCCCCATCTCAGCTGGTCATTTTCGTTCGTGACTGCAATTTTTCGTCTCCCCAATTCCTCCTCCACCTCTTTTACTGTTGTTGCGGTCTGGTCTCTAGTCTATGGGGTGAGAGTGTTCCAGATTCTCCATTTGTTGTGATCTGTTTCTTGTTTCCAGTAATGGTAGACTCGTGTTTTTCCTTGCGCCCTCGTCTCCTGTTGGAGTTCCTCCTAATCTGAGTTTTCCATTCTAGGTTCCTGTTGCTAGGCATCCTCCCAGAATTAGGCGGTTCTGCCATTCCTTATTTCCCAAAAGCTTAATGTCTGGATCCAAGTCTTGTTGCATCAGGCTAGGTTCCAAATGGCAGAACCTTCCCTAGTGCCTCTGAAGAGGATTTTGTCCTAGTCACAAATGTCTGTGGAATACTTTTCCTTCCATAGGTTGAACCATGGCATGATCGTTTCTTTGACCCAGAGCCACCAGAGTTGTTCCCCATAGGCATCATTGGTCACTTGTGGGTCATGTAACCCCATGCCTCCTTTGCTTTTTGGTTTACAAACCTTCTCCCAAGACACCAGTGCCAATTTTTTCCTTGTTTTCGCTCCTCACCACAGGAAGTCCCTTTGTATGGTTCTTATTTTTTGTAGAATCCCCTTAGGGGTTGGGAAAACTGACATCATAAAGGTTGGGATAGCTTGCAAAACTGACTTGGTTAGGATAAGTCTTATATCTTGTTAAATATTCCTTCCCAAGTTGACAACTTGTAAGATTTGTTTGTCAGGGGGATGCCCAGGTACTTGGTTGGGAGGGCTTTGCATTCAAAGCCCAAGATGTTGGCCGAATTCCTTTGGATAACAGGGTTGGTATTAAAGAAGAATACCATAGATTTGGACTGGTTTATCTCTGCCCCCGAGGCTTCTCCAAACTCGTCTAAGATTCATTTGTAGTATTTTTCTTCCTTGACCGTGGGCATGCCATGAAGTAAGGTATCATCCATGAACTGTTGGTGTGTAGAAGTCAAAAAATTCTCGTAAGGTTTGATACCTTTTATTTCCCTTGTTGCGGTTGTGCTTTTTATGCTTCGACCGAGACCTTCCATCATTAGGATGAATAGGAAGGGGGACAACGGGTCTCCCTGTCTAATGCCTCTTATGGACTAGTAAGGTTTGGCAGGGGCTCCATTTACTAGTAGCGAGAAGCTTGTTGTGGATACAAGGTTGACTATCCACCTGATCCAGTGCTGGGTGAAGTTGAAGGATTCTAGGGTCCTGACCATATAGTGCCAGCTGATTTTTTCATAAGATTTTGCTAGGTCCAGTTGTATTATCATTCCCCCTCTTTTATGAAGCTTCAGGGTGTGGATAAGTTCGTGGGCATGGATAATATTGTCCATTATTTGCCTTCCTTCCATGAAACCTTCTTGTTCTTGTGAGACCAGTGTGGGTAGGAGTGGTTTCAATCTATTTTCTATAACCTTGGAAATAATCTTATACACCACATTGCACAGCGCTATAGGTCTATAACGATCAGGGGTTTTGGCTTCATTTTTTGGGGGGATAAGTGTAATCATTGTAGCATTTAGTGCTTTCAAAATGGAGCTTGACCTTCTAGAGTCTTCCACTACCCTATAAACGTCATGTTTGACGACTTCCCAACAAACTTTGAAGAACTCCATTGTGAAACCATCTGGGCCTAGGGATTTTCCATTGGGCATTTCCTAGAGTGCTTGGTCTATTTCCTCCTCTACAATGGGCTTGTTCAGGTTGTTATTTTGTCCTTTTGTTACTAGGTGAGGGATATTTTGGATTACCTTTTGTATGGCCTATGTTCTATCTTGGTTAGGTTCCCGGGCTATCCTGTAGAAGTGGTTTAGTAGAGTTGTTTCAATGTCCTTATGTGACTCTCTTTCCATGCCATCTTGGTCCCTAATATTCAAGATTTTGTTATGGGATCTTTTGGCCATGGTTGTTCTATGAAAAAACTTGGTGTTCTATTCTCCTTCCTTTAGCCATCTGATCCGGGACTTTTTTCGCCAGAGAGTCTCTTCTTGCTGGCATCGCTCCACCCATTCCTGGGTCTTCTGGATCTCCTCCTTTTTCCGCTCCTCATTGTAGCCCTCCGAAATGCAGGTTTCCTGGAGATTTTTCATTTTTTCTTCAATGTTGTTCTTCTCTTGGCTTATATTCCCAAAAGTGTCCTTGTTCCACTCCTTGAGCCTATATTTGATATGTTTTATTTTCTTATAGAGTTTGAACATCCTTTTCCCTTGCGTCGATTTCTCCTCACGCCACCATTGTTTGATTCTTTCCTTGAAAGTCGGGTGTTCAATCCAGAATTTCTCAAATTTGAAGGGTTTGTTCTTTGGTGTGGTCTGAAAGCATGTTTCCAGTTGTATTAGCCAGTGATCAAATCCCCCCCATGGGAGGATTTTGCAGTCTAAGGTTATCCCTTGCATAATGATTGAATCTGACACTAGGAATCTGTCGAGTCTTGTTGCTTCCTGATGATGTCTCATTCGCTTATTGTTCCAGGTGAACTGGCCATTATTGGTTTTCAGATCTACCATCTTCGTTGTGTCTATGAATTTTGAGAACTCCTCCGCATCTCTATCCAATCTTCTTGCACCTCCTTTTTTCTCTGCAAGTGATGTGATGATGTTGAAATCCCCGGCTAGGATCCAATGGAGGTTGTTGGCTCAGTTTTTAAGATCATATAGGTCTCTTAGCATTCCTCTCCTATCCTCTGACACCTGGGTTCCATACACATTAGTGCATAAAATCACCTCTGTGTTCCCAATGAGTTGCATGCACACTGTAAGGGTATGCTTTGTCGCTTCAACTGTTATTAGGCTTAGTACTTGTGGGTTCCATAGGGTGAGGATACCTCCTACCATTTGGTGGCCTCCAATAGCCACCATCTTGTACTTGTGCCATTGTTGTTGACTGATTGTTTCCATTATGTCTGTATTACACTTGGTCTCTTGAATAAAATAGAGATCTGGTTGTCCCTGGTTTAGTCTATTCCTAAGGATATGTTGCTTTCTTGGGATTTTTAGGCCTCTTATATTCCAAGTTATAACCTTCATTTAAACATGCGGGGGGGAGTTGGGGAAGAGTTTTTTTTATCTTACCCGAGTTTATCAGTAGTGCCTCAAGCTCCTGTAGGGATGCACTATTTGATCTCCTGCCTTTTTCCCTCCGCGTATGCTTGGGTGAGAGTTGTGGTTGTCCCTCACCAACTTTGACTCCTAGGTGTCCAATCTCCCCATGTGTATGCTTTAGGCCTCTAGATTTGGCTTCCTCCCTTAGGAGGAACAAGTATTGGATGTGGTCAAGTTGCTCTGTTGGTACATTTTCTACTCCATGTCTTTTCCATTGCTCCAGTATGTCCATGAGATCTATCCCTTCCCTTTCCACCAGGTCTCTGAATTCTGGATATTTTGTGCCTACTTCGCTTGGTGTAATTTCTGCCTCTCCCTCTGCTTCTTGCATGGGGGTGTTGTTGTCTCTGATTTCTCCTTCCATCGGAGTTGCACAACTTCCCTGTTCCTTCTGGTTATTTGGTCTATTGATGGGATCGTTTGGTGTTTGTTCTCTAACTTCCTGATCTTTTGTCATATCCTTATTGGATTTTTCCCCTTGATTGGTTGTATCCCATCCTTTCGGGTTATTCTAGACCTCTGGGTTATTTCCTGCTTGGGCTTTGCTCTGCTTTTTTTTGGCTCTGCTTCTGGGGTTTGGTTTAACAAACCCATCCTCATCCTGTTGTGGTTTGGGGTTTTTCGTTTCCTATTTTTCATTAAGAGGGAATTCCCTGATCAAGTGACCATGTTCATGGAACCTTCGACATTGGAAGGGGATCTATTCATAATCGATGTTTTGGATCCATTCCTCATCCTTGAATTCAAGACTTATGGCTTCTGGGAGTGCTCCCGACACATCCATTTCTATACATATTCTTCCGTAAGATGTGTATATCCCTTTCAAGGTGGCTTCTGCGGTCTTTATATATTTCCCCAATTTATTCCCTATTGCTTCAAAAGTAGAGGGTAACCAGTAGTCTAAAGGTAGGTAGTAGAGTCTCAGCCAGACCGATACCTTTTTGAAGGTCTCTTTTTTTGGGGAGAAATTCTCCTTCCATGGCTGCATGTACAATCCTGTTGATGCATGGAAGTATGACCCTCCTTCAAATACTCTATCTTTGTCTTCCATGTTTATGAATATTGCTGTGAAGAAACCTTTCGAGCCCAGATGGAGCTCCACTTCCCCATTTGTCTTCCAGTGATATTTGATCCAGTTGTGCAACATTCTTTCGGTGGGCCATAAGCCCATAAATTTGCAGATTAGCGCATGTACCTTCATCTGATCCCTGTAGAGTTGCATCTGCGGATCCTCCAGTATCACCTTGGGTATCAGTGTTGATTTGGGTTTGCATGAGTTGCACCCTTTTGCCCGGTTGGTCTTCGCTGTGTCTTGCATCTCGTTCTGGGTTTCTCTGGCCTCCTCTTCCATGGATTCACTTTTTCCCTGGTTCCTTTCCTGACCTTTTACAAGGTCATATCTTGAGGTGTCTGTCATTGGTGCCTTGAAAAATATGCCCATTGGCCCTTTCCCTCTGTTTATCACTACCTGTTTGTATGAGGGGGTACCCTTACCCCCCCCCTCTGGTGCTCATTCTTCCCTCTGCTATGGCCACGACTGTCAAAAACCCTAGCTTGTAGTTGCTCCGAAAAATTCGGTGCCCTCGAGTCCCACTACTCAACCATTCCTCTCTTGTAAACTAAAAGGAGATCAACAACTATTGGGACATATCATTGGCATATTTTGTTTTCAATGATTAGGATAAAGCATGTTTCCACCATTCAACTATATGAATTATTTCCTATCATCATCCAATTTCCTTCTCTCCTCTTCATTCAATTTAACCCATGGTCCTGTTGCCTCCTTGTTGTAAAGAATAAATTTATTGTTGGAAACAATTTATAATTTTTTCGATGCATTCATGGAATTAAAAAAAAAAGTATGATATGAAATAAATATTATTAAGCCCAATGTAAACAATAACCCATAGAAAATTGACAAAAGAAGTGGCTTATTCTTTATCATGCACCATTTTCTATTGGTTTGGAGTAGCTTTTCTTCCATTTGTCCCCATATGATCATCCCAAACCACTCCACTTGTTGTTTTGTCGATTTCCTTGATATACCTATCAACATAATAGAACAACTCAT